>JBBPRP010000481.1:0-14164 GCA_038093135.1 Leccinum longicurvipes
AGTGAAAACTCGTTCCCCCTCGTGCCTAGATGCCGATCACACTGCCGGAGGTTGAAAAAAATGCGACAAGAAAGAACGCTGTGGACCGCCACCTGGGCGCTGTTAAGAAACAACACTGTAAAAAACCACCGAATGCCTGAATGTTAATAATGAAAGCACGTACGTGTCCAACGCAGGAATATATGCTACCTCATAGAGGAAGGGTACTGAGTTCTCGGTATTTAGGCGTTGTATTATTCACACTCACTGGTGCACCAAGCGCAATAGACATGTTTGCTCCAGACAACACTAGTTGATAATATGTTGGGATCACAAAACCTCATCCAACGGAGGGGGTGATGATCACTTACAAATAACCCACGACATATACATGATTCCGTCCCAATATAACGTATTCAATGCTCTACTTTGTACATCGCGATATGTTAGGAACTTCCTCCAGGAATTCATGCATTGAAGGACTGAAACAAAGTAAGACTGGGTAGACCGAGAACCACAAGAAGAACTTACTGATCTCGTACACCATCAAGAAAATATACTGAAAGGCACCGGCTCTCGACGATCCATAGGCACAGACAGAGGGATAGGATTCTGTCCGACCAATGCTTAGCAAATGATCACATGATATAACCGGACTAACTATAGAACGAGGTGGAGTCCCCGGGTAAAGAATACTTGACTAGTAGCGGTGATATCTCAGCACCTGCAATAAATGCCTAGAGAAGGGTGAATGTCAGAGATTAGGTTCGACCGATCCATATGCTCATGTGTAGGACAAGACGTACCGCCGCCAAAGACACCAGAAAAATAAGAATTTTTCTGCTGCGACCCCACATAGCATATGTGCGCAGAATCAAGATCCCCTCGGTAAAGATAACAGTAGCAATGAACAGGGCTGAGAACACGTCAGAAAGCGCCAGAAACGTTGAAAGCGCGGACAGACCATCTACGACGAGGATGAATTTCCCGCACTAAAAATGAGGTTCAAGATAATTCACCGGTAAGTGTGATCACTCACTCCTGTCATGACCAGGGCGGCTGAATGATGGCACCGCATTCAGACATCCGATAGAGGAATGTGAAAATGTGAAACAGACCATAACAGGTCATTGAGGAAGCAAGAAAGGGGAGGTATCTTGACATTGTAAACACGATACGTGTTATCTCCCATTTAGTACCCCATACAAGCTCTACCTAATTCAATGCATGAGAGTAGTCGGGTATAGGAACTTGGGAGCTGAAATACCTCAGACGAAAACGTCAAGCAGTAATCAAATGCCTGGACAAGTGAACTTGTGTCGGATACAATTCAACTCGGAGTGGAAAGAATATAGACAGACGAAAATAGCCAATGCAGCAACTGCAGAAAATGTTTCGAGTCAACCCTCGTACATTGCGATTACACTGGACTCAACAAGCGTACCATTAAGAAACTGTAACAGGCGAAGGATGTCGAGTTAGCATGATCCTTTGATCTCCCGATGGGATGACGACCATTCGCACCTTTCCAAATTGAAGGCGAGAAAGGTCGGTCAGGCTTTCGTCAGATATATGCTGAGAGGTCATTGCACTTGGACGTTCAAGGAAACATGGGGGAAGTGGGGTGGCCCCGACCTGCGCGGCGCTAGGGGGCTTTATATTTCATTGGTCCGGTTGCGAGTCGACTAACCCGCCTGAGGGAACTCCACGTTCTCGGAGTTGTCCGCAGACTTTGTCAATTTGTATGACATTTTCGGCTTGCTAAGCTGCTCTTGTTCGCTTCATTATAACGTTCATAGTGGTAAATAGATTATGTAATCTACTCAGAGCCGGCCGCGCGTCGCCGGCACCATGTGTACCAACCAACACCACGTGCTATTGGTGACTTCTGCGTGACGAGGATGGAAATTGCATATTAACTTAATGAGTACAGAGAGCACAAGTGCGGGCTAGTGGTAATTCACTATTCACTATGAACAAAAATCTGGCTAAAGCTAAATAAGAAGCCGTGAAGTCTAAGAATTGTTGTGCCTTTTTAGTGAGGTAGATTAGGCCAGAAAAATCAACCAGGAGCGAGATCCCGCTTGTGCCGAGAGTGTTGCCGAGAGTGTGCCGAAAGCATCCAGCTTGTCAGAAACACACCAACACGCAGCGCTGGTCCGCTGTGCTGCTACAGCACAGGAAGCAAAGCGGCCTAAGTCCTTTCATGGAAGTGGATCTGCTGGAGAGGTGAACGTGAACATACTGGTGCGTCTTGAAGGCCGTCGCTCCACCACCATGGGCCATGAAGAAGTACTGAGGCCACCGAGTCATGCTCGAAACACTCATGGTTGACCTCAAGAGCGCAAACTTGACTTGAATGGATGTTAATACATGCCACCATAATATTACCTTAGTTAATTTTGGGAGCTATGTGGGGTATCTACTGTAGTACAGGCCTAGCTGAGGGGTACATGTAAACTTAACCAGCAACACTGTGACTCGCGCCGTTCACTAGATTGTTCCGTTGCGTCCGATTCCATATTTTACAGGAGGTGAGGGCGAAAGCGAGTGGGCGCACGTCCACTGTGAACGGAACGGGGAGGAAGGAGGTGCGAGGCGAGATGGAAGGGCGGGCAGACGGTCGCGCAGGAGGGGCAGGGTGGCGACGGAGACAGCCTGATGGCGGACCACGACGACGACGAGGGCGGAGGAGCGACTGGGGCGATGAGCAAGTCAACAAGAGGTTCGATTAGCAAGGCCATCCGAAGCAGAGTATTGATGGAGACCCAGAAACAAGCGACAGCAGTGGCGGACCCTCCCTCCCTATCATCACGGCTGACCAAAGTGACGCAAAGCTATCAAAAATTGAACATTCTAATGGGGTATATTCAGTCGCTTTTCTCGCTGGCGGGAAGGAGGTCGTAGGTGGTGACGAGGAAGGGAAAATTCGACGATGGGAGCAAAAGATGGCATGGAGGTAGGGATACCAGTGGACGCTGGAAGCTCCGTGTTCGGTCTCGTTGTGTCACAAGATGGCAAATGGGTCATAGCTAGACCGAGGCGTGGTTTCGACAACCTTCGAAAAGGTGAACGAGTTCAAAGCACACGATAAAGCAGTGCGTGCGATGGATATCTCAGTGACTGGGGCGCAAGTGGTCCTACCGTAAGTTGTTGTTTGTTTGATCAACTTTTGATGCCTAGATTTGCATTGGCGAAGGACTTCAAATCTGGAAAGCAGCTTTGTAACGTAACACGGCCGAGCGAGATTCGCATTGCAGCTCTGATTGGTTCAGAAAAGCTCCACACAGGGTCCTTGGGCTATATACAATATTTTCGTAATTTTAAGTGCTCAAGTTGTGAGCAGCTCATTGAGCGCATAATCTCCGCAAAATACAGACACCTCGGTGATGCACATATATTTATCCTAGCAAAGGATAAGTATGGATGTTTTTTCAGTCTCTTTCATTGGCTAGGCGTTTTTACTTATTAGTCTTGATTCGGTTACCTCAGCGGCCCAGCCTTCCTCCGGTTGCTGTAGTATGGTTTTCTTCTCACCGTCCACATCGGTTTACCGTTGGGTCGCGTACAGTGTCGTTTTCGTCCTTTGCAAGGTCGCCCTAGACAGTGTGCTATCACTACGGACAGCATATGCAAAAATCAAGTGCGCCTGCAGTGTTTTCGTTGCCAGTGTGTGTCTGATAGCACCCGCTGGCTGGTGCGTAGGGACTGTCCAGGTCGCCAATTGTTATGGATCAATCCGTTTAGCCCTATAGCTATAATGTTAGGTCTTACATTCCCAAGGCCGAGCATGGGTGGCTACGCGGCAGCCAAATTTTCCTGTATGAATTGTCGCCCATCCTCGTATCACCGCAATTGATCGACCTTTATTAGTCCACAAGAAATTCGGAGCCACATCTCTTGCGTCCGTCACAGTTTCATCAGCTTGGCTGCATTTTTGGCTGGGAGATGCAGAGGCTATACGAATTATATCATCCGATAGACAGACCTTCCAAAAGGACATTGCTCAGTACAACATCCTCAACATCTTCGGACAAAATCTCATAAGTTCGGAAGGACCGGACTGGAAGCGTCATCGTTTAGTAGCCATGTCAGCTTTCAACGAGGTGAGTTGTCTTCAAATTCATCTCATTTGTTTAATCTCAGTGCTTTCAAGGCAAATGTTGCGATGGTCTGGGCAGAAACAATGCGTGTGGTAAACGAATGGTTCGAACAGCTCGAGGATGCCGGTTCTGTCATTTCCGTGGATATCTTGCAACCCATGACGCAGGTACGAGGTGCAGTCCAAGCATCTATGGTTCCAGGTTCAAATTAGATTCAGGTAACACTCTTGGTCATTGCTTCCGCAGGTTTCGGTAAAAGGCTCTCCGTGACTGCTGATTCGTTGGCGGAGTTGCCTCCTGGCTGCAAACTTACATTTCAATCTGCGGTTGTGAACTCAGTCAACAACATTGTCTTCAAAGCTATTGTCCCGAAATGGTTCTACCAGCTCTCGCGACTCGTTAAAGTACCTTATCTTTCCTCCCGTGCACTGATGGCGCAGCTTGCTTTTGACGATTTACGAATCCACATGCTTGATCTGGTTGCCTCTGCTCGTGCTGAAATCACTTCTGGTAAACCCTCGGGTGCTACGGGCGCAGCATTGCTGTGGAACCTCGTCGAGGCTAACATGAACCAGGACAGGGACTCGAAGAGGCTCACTGACGCAGAACTTCTGTCTGATATATTTGTGAGCATGCAACTTGTACTAACTCTGCATTGCTCAATCATCCCTCTGCTTCAGACTTTCCTTCTTGCTGGACATGGTCAGTCGATGATGTCGTCTAAGATGCTTATGTCACTCGGGAGCTAATGTCCCGTCGCAGAGACCTCTGCTCATACACTCTCTTTCGCATTTGTATTGCTCGCCATTTTCCCGGACTGTCAGCAGAAACTATATGAAGAGGTTACCCGCGTGTGGCCATCAGATGTGCCTGTTACAGAGTTGACGACAGTAAGCTTTAACTATGCGACTATGAACAAACTAACAACGAACATACCAACAGAACCATAAGGACCACATGGAAAAGCTTGTCAGATCCCTTTATTTTATTCGTCACATCACCCTATTTACTAACATGCATCTGGTCAAGGAATATACATTGGCATGCATACGCGAAACACTTCGCCTGTTCCCTGTCGCACCTCGCATACCAAAAGTTGTGCGTAACGACACCGTCCTTCCGGGAACTTATTTCATCCCTGGATCGGAGGACAAACCGTCTGTTGAAACCGACAAGTTTTTGATGGCCGTTCCGGAGGGGAGCATCGTCTGCATGGATATTTGGGCAATGCACCTGAACAGTGAGCCATCCTCATCTTGGATGAGATTTCCACGCTGATACCTGCGTTGCTCCGCAGCTCTATACTGGGGAGAAGATGCTGAAGAGTTCCGGCCCGAACGTTTCATTGACACTGAATCCTACCAATGGCCGAGAAACGCATGTGAGCATGGCAGTTCCCGTAACGATGATGACTAACATGTACTTACGTTTATGATTATGCTTCATTCAGACATGCCGTTCTCGGGCGGTCCGAGATCGTGTATAGGTCAACGATTTGCGACCGCAGAAATGATCGGTATCCTTGCGAGCGTCGTGCGCCGATACCGGATACTAGTTCCGGACGACCTTGTGATGAAGCCTTTGGAGAAGCAGAAAGAGGCGTTGCTAGCGTGGACCTCCGGTATCACAATGACACCGTTGAACGCTCGCGTGAAGCTGTCCCGGCGATCCTAAGCTCGGAATATACATTGTTGTTTTGCTTGTTCACCACTTATCTTTCCGTGTACCCTGGATTGAATCACCCTGTTAGAATATGCATGTTAAACATGTACCAGGAAAAAAAAGAAGTATATTCGTCGGGAGCATCGAGAGACAACCTTAGACTCTGCTTGTGTCTGATGTCGAGTTCGACTGAACAAAACGAAAGAACCGAAGTAACTACGAGCAAAGGTCTTGAATCATCCTTGTCTTGGAGATACGATGTCCTCTTCCAATTTGCCGACAGCTCGTGCCCGGCCGAGATCTTCCGCGAGCAAACACTTACACAATCAATGACACGTACGAGAACCAGGACTTCTTAATTCGTCTAATTTACTTGTGGAAGACTACCAGTAGAAGTAGTTTGGCCCCTTTAACTCACACGTGACTCCATCATTAGCCGGTTCTGGCTCCGTCCCGGAATCGATATCTTTCAATCGACATCCTCGATGGCGACGACTGCCACAACGGTGACCTCTCAAGCGACTCCTGCAGCGCTCCCTCCGTCCGTGTTCACACTCCCCCAAACCGCCCAGCTCGAAGCGCTCTACACGATCATCCGCGACAGGAAGACCAGCCGTGGGGACTTTCTCTTTTACTCTGATCGAATCATCCGGCTGCTCGTCGAGGAGGGTCTGAATCATCTGCCAGTTGTGCCAAAGACGGTAGAAACACCGACGGTACGTGTGTGTGTGCGTGCGTGCGTGTGTGTGTGTTGAGCACAGCGTTCGCGCACATCGCGGGTGGACTGGCTCAACGTGGCACTTGTCTCCCCCCCTCTTTTCAACGTCTTGGTCATGTAGGGATCCAAGTACGAGGGCGTAGGCTTTGAAGGAAAGA
Organism: Leccinum longicurvipes; assembly: GCA_038093135.1. Classification (NCBI taxonomy): domain Eukaryota; kingdom Fungi; phylum Basidiomycota; class Agaricomycetes; order Boletales; family Boletaceae; genus Leccinum; species Leccinum longicurvipes. The sequence goes on from JBBPRP010000481.1 coordinate 6,621, forward strand.
TATGCGGAGTTTCCATATTGCGTGCTGGAGAGGTATGTAGGTCGGGGGAAACTTGCCCTACTCGTTCCCCCCCCTCGTCTCACCCGCTCGTCATCAGGCCATGGAGGCAGGTTTGCGCGAGGTGTGCAGGAGCGTCCGCATCGGAAAAATTCTCATTCAAAGGGTATGTATCGGCCACTGACTCCTGATTTTCTTGTACAAACGTGCCTGACACCGCTAGAGTAGGACGAAGAGACGGCACTCCCTAAACTGTTCTACTGCAAAGTACGGCCGCTTCACTGCTATCGACTCATGTCTAATCCAGAAGTGGTTTGCATTCAGCTCCCCGAGGACATTGCATCTCGTTACGTTCTCCTTCTAGACCCCATGCTAGGTGTGTTCGTCGTCCAGGATTGGATATCATCCACCCGGTCTCTCTCACACTTTGAATCAGCGACGGGAGGATCGGCTATCAAGGCAGTTGAAATTCTCAAGGAGAACGGCGTCCCGGAAGAACGCATCATCTTCATAAACTTGGTAACATGACCGACTCTTCCGCCGATGGCGGTCCTAGTGGTATCATTTATATTGACATCCTTGGAAGGTTGCAGCTCCAGAAGGTTTGACAGCCTTTTGCACCAAGTTCCCTACGACACGTGTGGTATGAGCCTCTAGTTCTCCTTTGTTTATAACTCGGCATTCACGAGTGATTGACCAAGATCACCGGTTGGATCGACAAGGGTCTCAACGAGAAGGCGTATATTATTCCAGGTCTGGGAGACTTTGGTGAAAGGCGGTGAGTGTGCTCATATTCCTGGCAAATTGAGACCTGTTATGATATCTCATGAATCCTTAGGTACTGCGAGTGATGATCACCGTAACGGATCCGTAGACCGAGTGAACGTTGCGCAGTAGTAGGACAAAATGGACCATCTTTTTCTCTTGCTCTTCATCCTTCGGTCTATTGTTCCGGTGCTTGCGAGAATTCGACCACTTATTTATCACAAAATGGTGGTTGCCAAAGGCTGTCCGTGTGGACTGCGTACGAACTCTGCGATCATCAGACCCTCAAACTATCAGTGAAAAATTCGAGGAATCCGTTGATGGCATCTATACAGCGTCAGGGACAAATGCTACCATTGGCCAACTGCTGTGCTCGCCTTCCTCGTGCGCATGTGGTCCAAGAGAGTACAAGAGAGCATCAGGTAACAAGAACACGGAGCTGAGATTCAGGAATCAGAATGAGGCCATCCACAAGTGCAGGGTATAGCTCGGCTACGTCTCCTAGATGGTAGGCCACCGGATCACAATGCTGAGCTGAACAAGAGCACAACATCATCAATCGCTCTCACTGACGAGAACTGATGCGTTATGGATGAAAGGCTCGATGTGGGCTAAATAGCGCTCGATTACCTCCATCTCGGTTCCTTGGTTCCTCACGAGACCGACGACGACCCGGTGGAGATGCTCGAGGACTTTAGACATGCGCTTCGCACGCTCTGTATGCCCCCGGAGCCGTCGCAGGCAGCGGGAATCTCGCCCGAAGCTGCTCCCGTGGAATCACAACGATCTCTTTCAGGAGCGGGGTCAACAGAGGGTCGTTTAGAGCTGCAACACCGTCCAGAGAACCGGACACGAGGTCGTCGTGAAACGCGGTGGCCAGTGCGACAGTGCTGTCGATCAAGGTCTCGACGGAGTGCACGATCGTGTTGGTTTCTTCGAAGAGGGTTTCGAGGCCGTGTTTGGATGACTCGTCTGTACGAAGAGTTAATGACACGACCGGAACTCGTGGAACGGGGAACGAGCGTTGAGTTTGGTGCGCTAGATTGTTTGCATTCAACAACGCTAGACGGGATCGTCAGGCGAAAAATGCAGGGATCATCTGACGCACGCCCATGCAAGCTTTATCCAACTTGAAAAGTCTTTTGTGTTCGTGAAACAGTTGCGTCCGCGCATACGCAAGAAGAGAAACGAAGTCGGAAAAATACTTGTTTGTTCCTCTGTCTCCCATGCAGCCTTAATTTTAGCAGTTGTAAAGTGGAGGAAAGCTGAAAAGGCTATCAGAAACAGAATAGCGAATTGTGGTTGCACTTGGGAAAACGAACGGTCAATGACTACGCATACATCCTTGAAGTTTGCGCGTTATATACCTAGCCCACGACTCCAAGCTCGCTGTTTACATGCACCTCGATAGAGGTCCAACGGGGAGCACGCTGAGCGATTGGAGTGTCACTGTGCAAGTCATATATCAGAATCAAGGGGAGAGTTCATTTTCGCTTCACCGTCTATATCTTTACGAATTGCGCCTGTCCCAGGGACCCTGAAGCACCATGCTCCTGATACCGACTCCTAGATTCATGTAGTCAACGTTCCTGTATTGCACCGACGCCAGGACGCAGTGCGAGTGAGCTTGAGACCAGACCCAGCGAAAGTCGACCGACTATACACATGCGCCTACAATTCAGCGAGTGTGTTCCACCTTCAACGTTCAGCGCCAGAACAAGAAGAAACTCATCAATGGGTTGGGAATTGAGAAAAAGCGTGAGGTCGGTGTGAGACGGAAAAAATTTGTGTTTCGGCCCCGCCCAGGCTTGTCCTCAACTTGAAAATGTCCAAGTTCATCCACTCCGTTACGCGAACGCGTCCATGGATCGCTCGGACGACCTCGCTGTCGTCGTTGTCGCAGCAAACGGTCAATAGGCCTCTTGTGCAAGCACACAGGAGATACGCCCAAGCTCGCCAGACAAGTTCAGCAGGAATCCGAGACAGGACTGCCGTCGGAGTGCGTAACAACCCGTCCTCCTTCCACTCAACTCGCCACTGAACACTCGTCTGTTGAAGGTCTTTACGCCCGCCGCCGCTGCATTGTTCGTGGCCACTGGAGTCGGCCTGTTTTATTATTTCCAGTACGAGAAGCGGAAGCTACAGGAACAGAAAGGTCCGTCCCTTGTACCATGCATACGTGCACGTCTCGCCGACGCTTTTTTGCTTTACAAGAAAAAGAGCTCGAGTCTCGCTCGGTCGGGCGACCTAATGTCGGTGGTCCGTTCACGCTCATGACGCACGAAGGCAAACCCTTCTCGGAAAAGGACCTCTTTGGAAAATGGGGCTTTGTTTATTTTGGATTCACCAATTGCCCCGACATCTGCCCCGCCGAGCTTGACAAGGTCGGGACGATCCTGAACAACTTGGGTTTGTAGTTCCGAGTCCTCGCGATACGCGCTGCATGCTGACCATGCGTAGAATCGGGATATGGCCAAGTCTTCCAGCCAGTCTTTATTTCTGTCGACCCGGCCCGTGACAGCACCGCACAAATGAAAAAGTATCTCGCCGACTTTCACCCCCGGATAGTTGGGCTTACGGGCGACTATGCCTCCACAAAGTCTGTCTGTAAAGCATACCGGGTGTACTTCTCCACTCCACCCGATGCAGATCCCAACGGAGACTATCTTGTCGACCATTCGATATACATTTATTTCATGGATCCGGATGGGAAATTCGTGGAGGCTTTTGGACAGAATAGCACACCCGAGGACGTGGTGGAGAGGGTGAAGAAGGAGATTGGGGAATGGGAGAAGGAGAAGGGGGCAGGGCGTAGAGGCTGAAACGCTGATTTACGATATAACACCCTCCCAGAATGCTGGGGTATTATACTTTTCCCCTCATGTAATCGCATCACATACTAGCTCACCACACCGCTCACGCACACGTCCGTTGCACTGGACTCTTGGTAGCCCGAAAGTAAAGCAATCTATACTAAAGTTGTCGGGTATGCGACCGCGATTCTATTCGTCGAGTTCCTCCGCTTGCTGGGCTTTCAACTTGGACATCTTCCTCATTCGACGCATCATGCTTTCAGGAGGGCGTCAAAACGACAGCTGGTTGTCTGGTAACACAGTTTGACTTACTCGTCATATTGGCACCTGGGGAAAGAACAGGATCAGTCAACCCTGGCCCGCGACACGAAAATGAGCGTAGCGCACTTTTCGTACCCGTGTCTCTCGTTCTCGCATTCCCAAGGAAGGTAAAAGTTCTTTTTCCGGCACACGTTGAGCGGTATCAACAACCTGCCAGTGTTCGTCCGTCCGTGGTCAGCAGTCACCAACAAAACGCGGAAAGAAAACATACGCTGAACATTGGTCCCTCCATGCGACCGGGACCCTCGCGGCCTTGAGCTCTTCCTGGGATGCGGTATGCACGGACACCATTGATATTGAGGAGGTAACAAGCAAACAAGTGAACAGACTTCTCAACGTGTGGCTGTGCTCTCACCCGAGCTCTCCGGTTTGCATTCTCCCGGAGTCTCATTAGCCCAAAATAATTTGTAGAACGAACTACCACATCAGCATTTCACGACGGCGGCGACCCCATGGCAAGCACCGGATTCCGCATGCGAGATATGGAGGGATCGGATGAGATCGGGAACGCGAGAACAAAGTGTCCTCCTCATCGAGGGCTGCAGACTCGTCGTCTGACTCTGCCGGGAAGGTGGGCAGCTGAGCTTGCCATGGGTAACTTCAACTTCCTGTGATATCACGCTGAGCGAGACATTGTTGCTCCAAAAATTTTAGCAATATATCATTTACTATTGGATTATCTCTAGTCATGGAACTCGCCCATTTTGCTTGACTCCCCAAGCGCGAAATGTGGTCAGCCTTGTCCAGTGCGTTAACTCATTGATTATATATGACCAAGACAGAGTGCCAGGTACTCCATCAGCGTCAATCAGTTTCTTGGTAAGCGCTCGATAAGTGCTCAATGAGCCGTTAGAATTACGAAAATATCATATAGAGCACCAAGACCCTTGTTTTGTGCTTAGCGAGCCAATCAGAGCGTGCAAAACGACCAGAATCTCACTTGGTTGCGCTACGTTACAAAGCTGCTTTGCAGATGAGGTGCACCTACGGAAGAAGACAGGCGCACCTTGCTTGCAAGGTCGCCACCACTCCAACGCCATTTCTCACCTAAACAGTTCGAGCCAGAAAAGAGGAGGGAGAGGAGGAGACGGAGCCTGCCATCATCATGAGGATTCGAAGGAGTCAGCAGTCATGGCAGCATTGCGGACGTCCGCGGAATTGGCGGTTTCCGCAAAATGGGTGAGTCAGTGGCCGCGTGGGGAGACAATCGATGCTCTGCATTTTTGACGAGACATCGGAAGTGTGCATACGATGATGGTGACCTTGTTGGTCGGGTGCAAGATTTGGTTCGACTAGAGATCAATTATTCAATTATTTAATTACAGCAAATTCGTTCTGCAGAATACATTTCCCGAGTAATGTGAATGTCGATATCATTTGTCTGCCCCTCGAAACCTCTCCACTCACTAGATACCGAGACGACAAAGTACAGTGCGGTCGGTGGGTGGCGTTACCCCCGCCATAAGAATGGATCGAAAGATGCTGAACGGACCGTCCCGCTCCTCCTGAACTGGTAAAACAGCAAATGCATGCAAAAAGTTGAGCAGTCCCAGCTCGGGATTATTTAGTGTAGGTCGCATCGGCGACATCGTCTTCGTCTGTCTGCCCCTCCTGACACGGTGACATTGCATGTGGAAATACAAGTCTGGGAGTGCTCAACTTCTTGCTTGTATTTGCCATTTCGTCGCCTAGTGTTTTCCCATCACGGCCAGAACCTGAACGCGCCTTCGTCTAGCACATTCGTCAGAACACAGACCAGCATGCCCGGCTTCTTTACAACGTCTTCCGCAGGGGTGACACTGCACGAGACGTCAGCATTCGTGATAGTCAGGATCAATGGCCGGCGCCATCTAGAACTTACGAGTCAACCAACATCAACACCTTCCACAATGACGTTCTGGCTTCGGTCGGAGAAAAGGACAGGTTTGTAGAACGTATCCATCAGGACAATAGCTCGCTGGTTCGCAGGAATGGGTTCGAAATCTGGCTTTGAGATCGGACACGTGCGCAGAAGATAGTCGTCGTGAGAAAGAAATGCCTGGAAGTCCTTGTCTATCGGCCGAGCTTCATCCCATGGGAAGTGGCAAGTCACTGTGTTGAAGAGAATGACACCCATCGGAGCATACGTCCGCAAGATCGGCGGGATAAAACACCCCCTCTCATCCCAACATTCTCGAAGCGGGCCAAGGTATTCCAGCCATCGTAAACATCGATAGCGCAGTTCGAAGCCCTTGTATTCATCCATAGATTCGGATCGAGGTTGTATCATAAGAACGAGTGTCTTTGGGGAATTCTCTAGAATAACATGATTGCAATCCTCTTCGGGGCAAACGGGTGTCGCTGTTGCTCGAACTGAGTTGCAAAATGCCGCGAATGTCGCAGGAACCTCGACTCGTTGTCCATGTGCTGCTTGGAATCGATGCTGTTCCGGAAGCCGAGACCATCGTGGTGCTCCCAGAGTATCGGCATAGCTCGAAGTGATTTGTGTGCCGTGTAGTCTATCGCGAACGCCGCATCTTGCAATTAGAGGTCATCGAACCGCCGTCCAGTCTAAAGCCACTGCAGAGGTGTGAAACACAAGACTTGAACCGTATTGCTCAGGTCTATGGGTTTGATCCTAGCTTTCTTGTCCGCGGTCGCGCGCTCCGGTTTGCGTGCCATCGCAGCTATTGTACACGTGATTTAGTTGTATGTCGACGTTCATTTGGCCGGTGAGACGTATGTGTGGGGTACAATGAGGCAGGCCATCGTGGTGATTAGGTTCTTGATCCAAGTCGGGCATCACGTATCATCGACTACCGTAGCACAGTATCAGCGAGGCACGGACCGTAGATACCCATTACCACATACCTGGTCAAATCAGTGCAGGTAAAAATGCTATCGAGATCGGTTTTCCATTTCCTGACGCCGTTCCTGGACCTTGCTTGCCTCTACCTCTTGATGTGCCCGGCTTACAAGGCCAGCCATCCAAGCAGGGTCCAGGTATTGCGTGATGCGAGGTTGTCGTGCACTTGTAGGAGCTAACACCGTAGGTGGTTGTTCGTGGACATGGTACACGAGTCTGTAAATCAAGGGGAACGCGAGTTCGTGAAGCCTGAGAAACTGGTACGACCCTCCAATGCCGCGGGGGCGGATTCGTCGATCCTGTCATGCAAGAATCAGAAAGTACCAGTAAGACGATACAGCCAACTTACTGGCACTAGCGGAAATATCGACAACAACGCGTAAAGGGTCGAGAACTGGCACACCAAGGAAATTGGGCGCCAAAGTGACCCCTTGGAATGGTTCACCGTCGCCCGTCTCGTTAAGACACTCTCGGAGTTCATTCTCATCTCCGGATATCCTGTATAAGCATATATGGTGGGGTACGCTCCTCAGATTTGCTTCTGCGTCCTTGGTGCGGAGTATAAATTGATCGACGTCCGTGGCCTCAGAGGAGAGTCCGTGGTTAGGTGCTTGCACTGATATTGTGCAATAAGACGGTGGGGGACATTTTCGTGGAGAGATGGGAGCGGGCGAGGAGGTTCGGATCCAGATGTAGGGAGTATGATACCACGCTCGGACAGAGAGTGACCTGAAGGGCCAAGTGGAACGTTACAATCCGGATTGCTCTATCTCATGATCACTTTCCAAGTGTCTCAGTGAGCA
>JBBPRP010000482.1:0-14153 GCA_038093135.1 Leccinum longicurvipes
CATTGGAATTTACATATGGGCCACCCGTAGCGGCTCCGTGCCCGTCAAGGTAAGATGAGATAAGGGACGGGTTGGGGGTGCTCTCCAGCAGGTCCACTTTGCTATCACCCTTGTCTGAAAGGGAAAATAGGGACTGACGCGCGGTAGGAGACAATGGAAGCGGCGGGAAATTGATCAATTCCTAAAATGTGGGTTGCTTGACTTAGTTATTGGCTCACCCACAGAAAGATGCAACGTAAATCGGAGGTGGACTCAACCTCTTTCGACAACCTACCTCGAAGCTTTGCGCATACCAATTTTTTACTTTTCGTATGGATGTCATCTCACTCAAGTTGTGGGGGAGCTCATCTAGCTCTTTGACACGGTGAGCGAGACGGACTGGTAATTCATCTATACAGATAGAAAGACACGTGACGATATAGAGAACCAATGATAGCCCGAGAATAGCTTACCGGCTAAGAATTGGCTCGCTTTTAATAGCGTGCCTTGACTGGGATGTTGACCAAAAAGGACCATTTGTTGGAGGGACACTGGTAGATAGAAATTGCCATCAGCACAACTGAATTCAAAATATGAAGTCCAACCGCGCCCAGAACTTGACACAAAAGGTGTCTAGGCTGAGTCAGTGTCAACGAGCCGAGCTACGTTCCACAACATGAAACGCATACCGCACCGCTGGGTGCATTTCGTCGGAAATAACGAGAAGAAATATAGAGAGGCTTCTGGTCTAAATAGAAGAAAGAAGGATGACTGACCTCCTGTCTGAGGAAAGGATGCGAAATGATGTATTTTATCCCATAAAGCTGGCGAGATGCGAAACGCAACACTCATGGTGAGTCTAGACGTTGATGATGAGACTGAAGGCTGGGCTATGTATGTGGCGACTCGATCCTGTTATCGAACACCGAAAGCGTAGCATGCGTCTGCAGATTGTGCAGTGTGGTGCGTCGAAAGGAGGTAGAGCGTAAGTACGACCGGTAATTATCAATAATCACGTGAACTACACGGGATATGACTTCTCGACAGGTCCCTTGACTATCTTAAAATCTCATCTGAATGTGTGTGACTCCCCACTTTTTCTCTCCATGACCAGCCCAGTCATATCTGGTTCAGCTCGCTTGGCTTTAGAGTCCCTCCACCCGGACGAAATAACGTTCTTGCAGAGCCTTCCAAAGGCCGAGCTGCACGCCCACCTTCATGGGTCTATTCCCCTCCAGACTCTGAAGCGTCTTGCCACTAAATTCAGGCCCTCCCAAGATATCCAGGAGGATGTTATCGCTGTCATTTCCCGACTTCAATCAGACTCCGTTCTGACCGAACTTTCGGATTTCTTCACGCTCTTCCCTGCCATCTATGCACTTATCTCCACGCCCGCCGCACTAGCCGAAGCGACCAAGGACGTCCTGGAGGCTTTCCTGGTCGGACAACCCCCACCCTCTGGGTTCACTTACCAGCTTAAACCAGACTGTGCCTACCTTGAGCTCCGTTCAACCCCCCGCAAGACGCCCTATATGACCAGAGAGCGGTATTTGCTCACTGTATTACGCGAAGTTCGCGCCTTCCCTGGGCGCGCCGCGTTTATCGTTTCGGTTGACCGTCGTATGTCTGAAGCTGACGTCGAGGAATGCGTTGACCTTGCCATTAAATTGCGTAATCAAGGGGAGCCGGTCGTCGGACTCGACCTGTGCGGTGACCCGTTCGAGGGTAACGTGGATATGTTCGAGAAACACTTTTTGCGCGCGCAGGAGGCGGGGTTACGCCTCACCGTCCACATCGCAGAGAAGAAAGACAATAGTCACATCGAATCATTCGTTCTCCTCTCCTGGCATCCTGATAGACTAGGACACGCGACGTTTCTTGAAGAACCGCAGAGAGAAATCTTCTTGGCCGATATACCACCGGCGCACTTTGAAAACCCCAAAATACCACCTCCGAATGGCCAAGTACCACATCCTATACCCTATCATCACAGAATTTTTTACGCATTGTGGAGAAAGCACCTACTGCTGCTTTCCCGGAAGTACCAGGAGGTTGGTTCCTCACAAGACGACGCCGAGGAACATGCGGCACATGAGGTGGCAAGAGAGATACAGGCTCTTAGGGCGTTATCCGGTGGACAGTATAAGCCATGTGTTGAGATATGTCTTAGTTCGAATTTGTTGTGAGTTCTGTGACTCGCCTTCTTGTGCCAGAGTCAGATTCTCGTTCTGTTAGAGGAAAAACCGCTACCCGATTAGAAGAACACCATATACGACACTACCTCGCGAATAGTCACCCAATCGTGATTTGTGTATGTGCAATCCCCAGTCATCTTTCGTGTATTGACGATTTTCTGTAGACGGACGATATTCTTGTCTTCAGGACGACCCTGCTTGCGGAATACGCGTTCCTCCTGGCCAAACCTCCGTACGGGCTTGGTCTGAGTCGCAGCGAGGTTCGCAAGATCGCAGAGATGGGCATGAATGCGCGTTTCATGAATAGTGAAGAGAAATAAGCCCATAGAAGCAAGGTAATCTTACTCTCAGCTTGGACATGGCAAACTACCAAGCATCCGCAGCAAATTCCCTAATCTCCTATCGGTGGATGAATGATTGTGACGAACGTGTGCGAGTTGATCTGACAAGGATGGAAATTTATATGTAGTCACGAGTACAACACGGGGAAATCACACGAGCAATTACGGATTTCGAGCAAGCGTGTAAATACCAACTAGCCCAAGTCGCTGCATGTAGTTGTATGCCCGATCCACGAAATAAATAGTCTTGACCTCAGATCCCGCGTCCACCCGTAACTTCGAGGGTGTGACCGCTCACATAAGATGCCAGAGGCGATGCAAGGCTGAAAAATGCCGAGTCAGAATCCCATATGGTATAGATCCACCCGTTGTCAGACACTCACAAAAGCATTGCCGCGGCCGCCTCGTCCGCTGAAGCTGCTCTGCGAAGTGGAATATCCGCGTATGCGTCGACACTCCCTGCGGCGCCTGCCTGTGGGGTCGGAATACCGAGTGCGACTTTCTTTCCTTCAATCTCGATCGTTCCGCCTTCCTCTTTTGCCGCTGTCAACCTACGATTGCTCAGCACCATAACCTCTCAGACGTGTGTAGCAGAGAAATGTACCTCGTGCGAACGAAACCATATGCAACGGTGTTGGCGCGAACACCGAGTGGACCCCACTCTTTCGCGATCGTCTTGGTGAGACCGACAACCGCAGACTTGGCCGCGGCATAGTTGGCCTGGCCAACGTTTCCATGTAAACCAGAAGTCGAGGACACATTAATGATGGAACGATTTGTCGGTGTTCCGCTCTGTGAAAACCATAGAAATTTATGAGTCTTGCCGAGATGGTAATTGCCAAGGGATCTTCTTACCTTGATCCGGAAGTACGGTGCAGCTGCTCGTACGAGACGGAAGGGTGCGCGAACGTGAATCTTCATAATAACGTCGAAAGCGTCGTCTGGCATGGTATGAAGCATTTTATCAAAGGTAAAACCAGCTAGAGAACGTGATATTCATGAGCATTGCTTCGCGTGCTTCCCTCAGCACATTGGTCCTACCGTTGTTAACAATATGATTGATTTGGCCGAACGCCCTGGTGGTAGGGGATCGTCATGAGACGCCCCATACATGCATTGCGACGACTCGGGTACTCACTTGACGGTAGCCTCCACGATCTTCTGAGGGAAATCGTCCGCACCAACGTCTCCGGCGACAGCAATAGCTTCCCCGCCCCCTGCTTTGATCTCCTCCATGACTGCCGCGGCCTTGTTCGCATCAATACTTGTTATTGTTTTTTACGAATCAACGACGAGGTAACCAGGCAACCCCAAAGGGACTCGGACTCACTCGCTCACGACGACCTTGGCCCCCTCCTTGGCGAACAGTAACGCAGCACTCCTCCCAATGCCCTACATACAACATCCAGCCGGAACGTGATGCCATGGGTACATTCGGCGTCGGACACTTTCTAGCGCATGTAGGCAACGGACGCACACACCTGACCAGCTCCTAGAGTCCGTCGTTGTTGGTACACTGATACACGTTCGCAGATCCGATGAGGAAGCGAAACACACCTGTGATGATGGCGACTTCACCGGCCAAGAGGCCCCGTCCGTAGGCATTGCTAATATGACCTGAAACTTGCGCGAGACGACTGGCCATGTTGTTGTACGGGCTGGAGGTGGTGGTAGTACGTGAGTGATTCAAGTGTACCCAAACACGCTGGCAATTGAGATGGTATTTTTGTGCCACGGTGTTACCCGTGCGGAACTTAGTTGTTACGTTTCGCGACCTTTTTGGGCGTGGATGCTGCTTCTCCTGCACACCTATTATGCAGCCGTACTATCTCTGCCCGTTGTAAGTGGTGTCAGTTAAATCGCTGCCGAATTCATACATACATCCAGCTTGGCCAAGACTCTCTGGTTCACTCGATCTCATTTAACTAGCCCAGCCGAGTGCTGAGAGTAAGTGTGTATCTTACCGAGCCCCTCTCTGGTAATCCGTGGAACCTCACGTACCCTCTTTTCTTCTTCTTCACACACTCTTGACTGTGCTTTCTATCCTGCATGTTTGAACAACTGCTTAACCTATCTCCCCAACTCAAAGCGTTGGCCACCCTCATCGTTATAGTGCTCACAGGTAGTGTCCTCAGAGCAAAGGTGAGACTTCAGCGGGGCCTTTCTCTGCCACCTGGTCCTCCTGGACACTGGTTGTTCGGAAATACACTCCCCAGAGAAAAGTACGTGAGGTCCATCTCCCTGGCTGCTACCAGCGAAACTAACCTCAAAGATAAAGTCAATCACAGCAGTTTGCCGCATGGATAAACCAATACGGTCCTGTCATCTCGCTGCGAGTTGGTCCCAGGATTATGGTTATCATCGGGCGGTACCAGGTAATAATAAACGTTCTTGCACTCGATCGAGAGTTTATGCACAAACCCAATGACAGGAATCGGTGGATATCATGGAGAAAGAGGGTAATTTGCTGGCCGATCGTCCTCGATCGGTTGCAGCGGGCGAAGTTTTGTCACGGGGGCTACGTATGATCCTCGCTCCTGCAGGCGAGCAGTTCCGCAGACTTCGCAAGTCAGTATGCCCGTTCTTTCTTGCGCTGGAAGCTAATTTGAATACCTTTCTATCTAGGGCTGCACACACCCACCTCCAACCCAAGGCCGTAGAATCATATGCTCCTATCCAATTGCAAGCAGCTCGGGACGTCATCCTTGACATTCTCAATGACCCTAAGCATCACCAAGCACACGTCAACCGATACGCTGCCTCTGTCATTCTGCGTGTTACCTATGGCAAATCTACCCCCACAGCAACGAATGCGCCCGAGATTGTTACGATCCATAAAATGTTGAAGCGCTTCCAGATGCTCATGCGTCCAGGTGTGCTGTTAATCGAGAGGTTTCCGATTTTGAAATATGTTCCATTCTACACAAGCGAAATCGAGGCTTGGCGCCGAGAGGAATCTAAACTCTTCTATGATCAACTGGACCGTGTGGGTCAAGAAATGGTAATAAGTATTTTGGTGTAGCCATGCATATTAGCTCATCTCAGCCACTTCTAGAACACTGGTGTAGCTGGCCCTTCCTTTGCCAGATACCTCCTTGAGAATCAGGACACCCATAAACTTTCATACGAAGAAGTGGCGTACCTTACCGGTGGTCTCTTCGGTGCTGGCTCGGATACTGTGTGTGACGTGGGGCAGATTTCTTGAAGTGTGTAACTCATCATTAGAGATAGACTGCGGTTGCGATCATGGTCGTTGTTATGGCTGCTGCCTGCCATTCTGAGGCACAACAGATTGTGCAAGACGAATTAGACAGTGTGGTCGGACGTGACAGGGGTATGCATTTGCATTTGGCAGAGTATGAACTGACAGAATTTATTCAGCTCCCACTTTCAGCGACTACGATGTTCTCCCTCAAGTTCAGGCATTCATGCTCGAGTGCCTGCGCTGGAGACCAGTGACAACGTTGGGTACGCTATTCCAAGTCATGAAACCTCACGGATTTCAACGTGCATCACAGGTTTTGCTCATCGCGCGTTAGCGGACGTCCCCTATGTGAGTCTGCCTTTGTGCGATCCAAACTAGGAAATCTAAATTCTTCCTAGAAGGACTTTTGTATTCCCAAAGGCGCCATTGTTTTTGGAAACCACTGGTGGGCCGGACATTTAGAAGCATAATTCACCAGTCGCTCACCATCCTGCGCAGGGCCATCTCTCGTGATCCGAAGGCATACCCGGACCCCGACCGATTCAATCCCCGGAGATGGTTAGATAACGACGGACGAATTCGCAACGATCTCAAGTACCCGAGTTTCGGATTTGGTCGACGGTGAGTCCAACCGAGACTTTGATTTTCCAGCTTGTAGACCATCGGCTCTGTTGCTTGGGTAGGATCTGTCCCGGCCAACACATCGCCAACCGGTCCATCTTCATCAACGCGGTTCTTCTTTTGTGGTCCTTCCGCATTGCGCAGGATCCAAACTTCCCCATCGATGACAAGGGCTTCGTCGACGGTGTCATCGCACGTCCTAAGCCCTTTGCTGTTCGTTTTACTCCGCGAATTATGGACGAAGCCCATCTCAGAGAGGTGATGGGAAAATATGCATAGGTTTCATGGAGCAGTTGTTGGGTAACATCCATACTTGGATACTTGACCTGTTCCAAGTCGCATCTACTGTATTATAGAGAACATGCAGCGGATTTTTTTGTACTTACTTACAGACCTATGTAGGCACCCGTGTGGGTCGCCCTATCCTTAGTAACTACATGATGAGGATACAGAACCGGAAGCTGATGGCGGAAATCATCCAACATGGAGTGGTAGGGTGACCAGTGATTTCCGGTTGCGGCTATTAAAAACGTTTGATATACGAGTGACGACGTTGTCTCAGATGTAACTTTATCACTCGACTCGAATGCATCCGAACTCTAGTATTAGTTGCAGTGGCCCTCGACCTACTCTTTCGCCGATCAAACGCCATGCCGGCCACATCTTGGGCTTAGGAGGGTTCGCGACGGTTCCTGTGTCGCGAGACTGATTGCTGTGACAAGAAATGACAGTTACTAGTAGTAACTGGCTGTCATACTTGAATGTAGTTGGACTGAATCCTATCGAGACAAGTTCGGGGCCAATGATTACGCCCAGAGTCTGAGCGTTCATTGAAGCCATTTTCGTGAGAAGAAAGTCGACAGTTTGGATTTCCCTGGACCGCCATCTCTTTTCCTTTTCTTTTTTTCTCATTCATTCCGTCTATCTCTTGAGCTATCGACGTCCAACGTCCAACGTTCGACGCTGATCACCCCTCCCGTCATTCTCTGTTTCCTTTTTTTTGTCTTCATTTTCACTTTTCTTTGCTGGCGATGCAAACCACTCCGACCAATCGTATCTTGACAAAGGTCAAGCAGTTCCTAAAGACCATCTCAACCAAAATACGATCAAAACGGTATGTGTTATCTACAGTATCATTCACATGCAACCAAGATCGCGCCCTCTTGCACTGTCAAGTTCCCTGGTACATGCGCTGACGCAATTTCTCAGGCGTTGCTCCCCTCCCAACCTCCCAGCGACACTATACCACCACTCTCCCGCACACGATCTCCCTTACCTTCCACCAGAGGTCTGGTTGATGGTTCTCCGCGAAGCGACAGCCATGTCTCCAGATCCTCTTGACATATCTCTCGGACTCTCATTCCTCGAAACCCCATGCAGCATTGAAGACTATCATGCTGCCATGCGCGTAAAAAGAGACTTGGCTTTAGTCAGCAAAACTTGGAACAGATACGTCCAAGAGTATTTGTACGAGTTCGTCTGGATAAGTAGGGCGAGCCAAGCCAAGGCGCTAGCTTGGACTCTACTTACCCAGTTCATCGACGGAAAGCCATCTAGTGGGCAATGGATTCGTCGACTACACATGGAGACACCCGCATTGAAACGTTGCGCAACCGATGATATCCGCACCATCCTTGATTATGCACCCCATTTAGTCGTTTATTCCGATCATCATGCCGTGCGATGCACGCGTTACCAGGAGTTCAACGATGTACGGTGCTCTCCAGAGCAGATGGTCTCCTCACTCGCCAGTCCCAACAGGAAGCTACGGAAGCTCTCCCTCACAAACTACAGTGACGACCCATTCCCATATCATATATCCCCCACACTCAGGCAAACGGCAGCGAATCTCGAGTACCTCGAACTTTCCTCGTCGAGTGTCCCTGCTGTTTCTGGACACAGACTCGCGAAAGCACTCGTTGTTTCGTTCCCCGTTTTACAGTCGCTAAAACTAACGCTGGACAACACAATGTTCGCGGTCATTGCCAAGTGGAAAATGCCTAGCTTGCGAAATGTATCCGTCGTATCTTCTGATTTTGGTTACGCTGGCCGAGGGTTTTCCCGCTTCTTCGCTGCTCACGGGAAGAAGTTACACCAACTAGAGCTCGGCCACTCCTCTTCGCTTGTTGTTGAGCATCATCTCACTCTTCAGCCACGTCCCGTTCAGCAAATTCCACTTGCAGAATGGTGTCCAAACCTGAAAGAATTCATATGTTCTGCCGACGCAGAATGGAACTGGCGGAACCCTGACTGGATTGCACCTCATGTCTTGCTCCCGGCTCATCGTCACCTAGAATTCATTGGCATTCGCGATATCGATAGACGTATCCTCACCGATGCCACATCGTTTCCGTCGGCCATTGAAGATGACGCCCCATTCTTCCCACTTGTGGAGCAAATATCGTCTCTCCTGTTCAATGATGCATTCCCTTCCTTGCGATACATACGCGATCTCAGTCGTGATTCGCACTCGATGCGTACCGGTCCTCGTCCGCAGATGAGGATTCTGAAATTTTGGTCTAAGATACTCGCTCGTTGTGGAGAACGGCAAGTTTGGCTGGAAGACTTTCGCGGTTTCAACATCACTTCACGTGATCTCAAGCGCGCGGGACTTGCAGAGACATGATGCGCCGTTTATCTGCCCCGTTGAAGTCGCATCGCCATTTTTTTTGAACCTGACTTCATGGACTCGTGCCTGAATCCCCCATGCACACCATTTTCTATCGATTTCTCTACATCTCAGTGTATATTGCCACTCCCATCCCACTGTAGCCATTTGTCACACGCATCTTTCATCTTTTCTTCCTCTTCTCCGAACATTATCGTATTTAACAGAACAGGCGGTGGCCCACACTCGCTACGCATCCTCGTTCCATTTCAGCCCAATGGGCTGTCCTCTCCTTTTCTTTCCCTATTTCTTATACCGACATTCTTGGTTGAACCGCAGCGGTCGTGGCTGACATGATGATCCGCCTTTGGTTTATTTTGCCCTTCTTGGTTTTTCGTTTGAGGGCATTATATCTCCATCCAGATGGAGCTGGACATTTCGATGCCACAGCACTTGGCACGTAACTTAACCTTTCTTGGTATATACGTTCGTGCCTTTCTGGAACTATCGGGTTATATCATGGATTTAGATGAGGGTTCATTCTCCCCTATGTACATCCTCTTGTGATGCACTGACCGTTGGGTACCATATCGTACTGAATACTTATTGAATATAACATACCCTCTGTGACCGCGTACTACTGTACTCCTTCCCTTTTGCGGAGTCGCTTGATAAGCAGTCCTTGACTTGATTCACGTCTTGACTCGTATATGGTGCGTGCTGGTCAAGCGTCCTTCATGGAATTGCTCATTGACTACGGGTCGGCTAGGACGCAGACATAGAGCACCTTGTCCTCTCAGGCAAGCTCTTCGGAACAAATGCGGGGACCTCCTCACCCGAACGCACCCCTTCGCCCTCTCCCTCTCTCGGATCCAGTGATGTCTTTGACTTCGACGATGGAAAACAAGGGCGACGCGACAGTGGCACCG
The DNA here is from genome assembly GCA_038093135.1 of Leccinum longicurvipes. Taxonomy (NCBI): domain Eukaryota; kingdom Fungi; phylum Basidiomycota; class Agaricomycetes; order Boletales; family Boletaceae; genus Leccinum; species Leccinum longicurvipes. The sequence continues at coordinate 9,879 of JBBPRP010000482.1, forward strand.
ACGCCGACCCCGTACGCGAATCGATAGGTATGGGGCCGGGCAGGACGGGCGTCAAGGGGGTTATTCGGGACCAACACGAGGCACAAGCGATCCAGGCTGCGAAGAGAGATCGAGAGATCGAGGTACTGAGAAAGCGCATGGAGCGGGGCAATCTAGGCGGGAAGACGTTTTTGGAGGAGGAGCGGGAGAAGCAGGTGCTGGAGGGTTTGGAGGAGGGCGGCGGCGGCGGCGGCGGCGGCGTGGAGGGCTCGGGCGCCGTGCGGCGGGTTCGGAGAGATGTTCTGGGACGTCCTAAAGAAGGTCCGTTTGGGCATTTGAGGGAGGTGGGACGGGCGGGGTTCGTTCCTGCGGTGGAGCGTGAGGAACGTGGCGTTTGGGTGGTCGTTCATCTCTATGAATCGGTAAAGTGGTTTTCCTCGTACGCCTTTGCTTCGCGTTCGCAGGCTAATTCAGGGTTTTTGTGATGATAAGTCGTTGGACAGATGCTACACGTTGGACGACACGCTGTCCAGACTTGCGAGGTTGTATCCTCAGACCAAGTTTCTTAGGGCTCGCGCTGCTGCTCTCGGGTTCGCCTCGAAGGGACCATCGTCGAAACCGCATGCATCACGCCGGCAGAGCATGTCGGGTAGATTCGTAGACGAGGAGGATCCCTACGATGACGGTGAAGGGGAAAAGGAACCGTACTACGATGAAGAGGAGTACGAAGAGGAAGACGTGGATACAGACATGCTGCCCACGCTCTTGGTGTATCGTGACGGCGAACTCGTACACAACTGGGTGCGCGTCGACTGGGAAGCCGGGGAGGCTGGCGTTGAAGACCTACTCTCGAGGTGAGTTATATGACTTGTGTGTGCGTCGGGCGCTCCTATCGCGGTTTTGCAGGCGGCACATCATTGCTGAAGTAACCGGCTTTGGGAATGGTAATTGCGGTCTACCCTCGGACGAAGAAGACCTAGTTTGGAGCGATGAGGAAGCAGCATCTTAGCCACGACACGTTCCTGGGTCATCGGAGTGCCGTGTTTGTTCGTCTGGTTCCGAGTTTAACCTGAGCCGCATGGTACACATTCACCTATTTTTTCCCTTGGCAACTTGAATCCGTGATCCCTTCATATCGGCGTGTATTTTCTTCGCCGCTAGTTACGAAATATTTGGGGATGCTACTGCTTGAATCTTGACGAGTCTTGGTATGATTTGGTGTACATTACAAACGACATTACTGTATTGAATCTATTCTTCCTTCCTCGATCGCGGTTTTTTGTATCTATTTCGGCTGAGAAGCGGAAGCGATGGCAGGCCGACGCTTATCAGATAACGAACTTGTGACCGATTAGTCAACTGCCAGTCTTCCGCTTCTTCTGAATCTTCATTCTTCAGGGCAGATGCCAGCAGGGTACATACTCGTTCCAACAACTCCCCCAGGTATAAAATTCCCTTTCACTACGGATGTTCCATACTGATGGCTCACAAAAATACAGAGGAAAGCAATGAGCGCTCATCCCAGAGTGGCCGAGTGGAGAGAGTCGCGCCCGAGGTCTTAAGCGCTCTAGCGACTGGTGAATTGGAAGATGCTCATGCTGGAGTCAAAAAGGTTCAAGCTGCTCTGCATATCTATGGCCGCTACTCGCGTTGGTGTCTCTTCATTGGGTTCGTTCTTTTTCACTGTCACAAAGTCCACGATTCGTGCATCGCGTGACTCACCCTTGCACTATCCAGTCTCGCTCTTGCATCGTTCATTTACTCCCTCGATTCGTCCACCACCAGCGCATACCTCACTTTTGCAACCTCTAGTTTCGGAGAGCATAGCCTTCTGAGCTCCATACTGGTCGCACAGTCGCTTATCGGTGAGTTCTGAAACAACACGTTTCTGTTGACGAGAGACATTGCTGAACGGGAATATAGTGGCTGTAGGCAAACCGGTGATAGCGAAAGTTGCTGATGTCTCTTCGCGAGGCAAGGCCTATGTTACCGTCTGTGAGTTTTTGTTTACTGAGTTCAACGAATCCTGCTGATAGTGTTATCAAGTATTCTTTTATGTTCTCGGTGGGTGTCTTGGGTCACTGACGCAATCGAACAAAATATTGAGATCTTCCGCAGGGTACACCGTGATCGCCTCAGCGCAAAATGTGGGCACGATGGCGGGTGGCATCATCATCTATGCAATGTATTTTTTTTCGCGTGATTTAAATTCATAGTGTTGACTTTTTCTTTCGCAGAGGCTATACGTACGTGGTCGGGTTGCTGCGTAGGTGTGAAAACTAATTTAGTTGGTAGTGGATTACAAATCCTCACTCAAATCGTCATCGCCGACATAACGACCTTACAGTGGCGGGGCCTAGTCGTATCTCTCGTTTCAGCTCCGTTCCTGGTCAACGGTTTCATTGGTTCTAATATTTCAACTGCCGTTATTGAACACATAGGTTGGAGATGGGGGTGTAGGTTCTTTCACTATCCACTTTGATGAGTATTCACTCTCGTTTCAGATGGAATGTTTGCTATACTTGTGCCAATGTCGCTTTCCCCGCTGATAATCACACTTTTGTGGGCCGAGCATAAGACGAAGAAGCTTGGATCCATAAAAGCTATCGAACTCCCTGCAGACGGCTCCCCGGATGAAATGGACAGTGGAACATCATTTCATACCCTCTTACAACATTTATGGCGCACGGCTGCGCAGCTTGACCTCGTCGGTCTCATACTCCTAGGCACATCAATTTCGCTGATCCTGCTCCCACTTACTCTAAGTCAGACTGTGAAAGGTCAATGGAAAAACGGTGACTTCGTCCTCCTTACCGGCGGCTACTGCTCTAACACAACTCAGGCTCGATCATTTCGATGCTCGTAGTCGGGATCATGGTTTTTTTCGGGTTCCTTTATTGGGATTTCCGCCTGGCGTCGCGGCCAGTTGTCGTCCCGCGCTTCTTGAAAAACAGGAGCGTCGTATTTTCTGCGTGGATTGGTTTCTTTGATTTTGTGAGTTGACTCTGGTAATCACAATTCGTCCGCTCACAAGCTAGACTAGATGTCCTTTTATCTCACGTATACGTATCTGTATTCTTTCGTGTTGGTCGTGAAACCATGGCGAGCGTTTCGCTTATCTTGGTCGGACTGCCATTTAACTGGATTGTAGGTCACTCATCAACGCAACATATTTCATGCAGACGATATCTATATCCCTCACGCTCTTTGGTATTCTTGCTGGCATCATCCTGCACCGCATGCATCGGTTCAAAGTACGTCCATTGTATACTGTCCTCTACATGGTGTTCATGCTTCACACGCTTAGCACGTTTTGGTGTTTGGTCTTGTCGCACGTTTCGTGTCTGTTCACTCCGATATTTCTCCGTCTGCGTGATTCTGATACATATATACAGCGGCGTCGCAATGATGATCCGTTCACGTGGTGCCGACGGATCTGATGTCGAGATCGTACTAACGCAAATATTGCAAGGTCTCGGAGGTGGTTTCGCTGCGATCGCCTCTCAAGTCGGTGCTCAGGCCTCAGTTCCGCACGCTGACGTGGCGATGATCACCGCGCTCATCTTACTACTCACAGAAATTGGCGGTGCGGTAGGGAATGCATGCGGTGGGTGTACCGTATCCAATTTAGTTGGCATTTCTGATGGTCGTCGCGATAGCCGGCGCGATCTGGTCAAGCACGATGCCAGGCAACCTGGAAAAATACTTACCGTGGCTGACGGATGCAGAACGCTTAGAGTTGTACGGCAGCATCACGAACGTTACTTCCTATCCGCGAGGTAATCCGGTGAGGGAAGGCGTGATTCTAGGTGAGTATTGGTATTGTTGCATCTTCGTCGTGAATTCTATCAGATACAAATTTCCCTAGCATATGGCGACACAATGAAATTGATGATCCTGTTGGCTATTGGGTTTAGCATCCTGCCTATCCTCTGTGCTCTCGGCATGCCAGACTGGCACCTCGGAGATACGCAGAACGCAGTGGATTTCGAAGATTTATCCGGTCGAGCATCATCAGGACAGGAAGATGATGATGGGGTCCGTGAACCTTGATTATGATTAGGTACCGGATCGGACGCAGATTCATGGCGGACACTTGTTTCCGAATGGGTTGGATCACTGAGGTCATGTACATACTAGCCTAGGACGCTGGTTCGTTCGCGCGGACAACCTTTTTGTATATTGAATAATACTACTGGTCTGCCATTCGGGCGGCTTCCCTTCATTGACCGGTTGTTGCGAGGATGAATGTCATTGGCTGCTGTTGCTATCCGAGTCTTCTCTTCAATGTGCTGG
>JBBPRP010000483.1:0-14122 GCA_038093135.1 Leccinum longicurvipes
ATAGTTGATGAACTCCTGTAGGAGCACTCTCATAGGCTGAGAGAGATCTCTTGAGATGTTGCCAAGTGTGTCCAATGAGATTAAGGTCTGGAGATTGTGCAGGCCAGTCCAGAAGCTTGATCTCCTGCCATTCAAACCAATTTTGGGCTCTTTTAGAGGTATGCTTTGGGTCATTATCTTGTTGAAAGATAATCTCATCTTCTGGAATTCCAGATTCATCTATGCTTTGCAGCAATCCCTGCTCCAAAATAGCCACATACTGTTCAGTGTCTATCCTTCCCTCTACCTCACTCAAAATCCCAACTCCATTCCATCCTATGCAGCCCCAAACCATCAAGGAACCTCCTTCAAACTTGAGTGTACCTTGGACCTCTCCAGAAATCAGCCCCTCTTCCTTCTTTTTCACACATAGTCTTGCCCATCTGACCCAATCCTATTGATTTTAGTCTCATCTGATCATATAACTCTTTTCCAGTCCTCCAGTCTAGTACTGGTACTTGAGAGCAAAGGCTAACCTTCTCTTCTTGTAACCCTTAGAAAGCAAGGGTTTTTCTTCTTCACCACAGCTTTTAAGGAGGCTTCTTTGAGGGTGTTTCTCATAGTCTGTGTGCAGACAGGAGTATCAATGATGGAATTAATAAGTTGAGTGGCATGAACAGCATTTCTGGCCTTGCCAGTAATAATTTACTGAACAATAACTCTCTTATTGGTAGGAGTAAGCTTCAAGGGACAGCCACCATGAAGCCTAGTCCTCTCTGGCTGGAGTTCTAGGAGAACCTGGCATACTGTAGACTTCCCTAGGCCAGTTTGGGAAGAAATTTTTCTGGAGAAATTACCAGAGGAGGAGAGAGAGATGATATTGTTTCTTTGAGGAGTAGAGATTGGTTTGATGGTGATGGTGGGAAATAAATATGGGATGGTGGGGTTTATATATGCTGTCTAACATCCAGTTACATAAAGGTGACATAATAGAACCATTACCACATGTATGTAACCACATTATGGCATGCTAGGGTCCAATGTATATAATCAAAACTTAAAGTCAAAAAACTGTCCGAATGAGCAATCACTTTAGAATTACTGCCATTTCATCCGATCTTGTCCAAATCTCTTGACCCTTGCACCAATAGAAAGCCAAGGGTCTATACTCCATTTCATAGACTCATAGTTATGTTCAGGTTAGGGGGTTATTGAGGGTTATCAGTGTTAGTGGAAAACATGCAAACATGCGGACAGTTTTTTGAGCCACTGTACAATTCTACTGCTTGTACATGTTTGTACATACTATAACCATACATGATAGTATTACATGATCCTTCTGGAGGCTATGTATGTATTTGAAATGATCAGTAAGCATCTGAGTCATGAGAAGTCATGGTGAGTCATAAATCCTGTGCGCAGCACAGGTATGCATAGCCTTGCATAGGAATGTGCAGAATCAAATGGAAGAGAAGCACATAGCCATAGAATGGAAGCATGCACAGCCAAGATAAGGGACATGAGACGGGCATGTGTTTGTCATGAGACATAGATAAGCATAGCCTTTGGGTAATAGTTTACCCAGCGGCATTAGTGCAGCATGAAGTAGTGCATGGGTCATAGCTGTTGAGGCTGTGGCATGGGAAAAGGGACTTAGTACCTTTTCGTGTTGCGATGAGATAGGGGTGAAAATGGGATCATAACACCACCTTCCTTCTAGGGCATGACTTCCAGGCGTGCATAGAGTGTTTCATGGGGCAGATAGAGTGGAGGCTCTGTATTTTCCCACATGGATCAGAGACTATTAAAGACGGCCCTTAATTTCTGAGGGGCGCCTGGGTTTTTCCACTGAAACAGGTCAACTGTGGCTTTAGCTCGGGTGAGATGGGAGGCTGGCTCCCATGTGTGTTCTGTTTCATCATACCCTTTCCAATGGACCAGGTACTCTAACCACTTTCAGTAGAGTCTAGAGTCCATGAGGTAATCCACCTCGAACTCTTTCTCTCATTCAGGTGTGATATGTATTGGACTGGGTTTATCCACCGGTTGTCCATCTAAAGGTCCCTTGTAGGGTTTCACCTTTGAAATGTTGAAGCAATTCTGAACACGCATGCTTTTTGGGAGGCGTAGTTCGATTGCATTAGGGAGGAGAGCAGTAACTGGGTAAGGTCTGATCCATTTCTCCGTTAGCTTATGTGATGGTCTGGTGAGGCATAGGTTGTCTGTGCTTAGCCAAACCAGATCTCTGATGGAATATGATGGTGCTTCTGTGCGGTGTTTGTTGGCTTTTCTTTTCATTGCTTCTTGAGCAGTTTTTAGATTATTTTTGGCTTCATTAAGTGCATCTTTGGTATTTCTGACGAAGTCTGTGGCAGAAGGTGCCATACACCTGTGTTTTTCGAATCCCATGCGTGGAGCATATGTTCGAGTCAGTTCGAATGGGGATTTCTTTGTAGAAGACTGCTGCTTTGAATTGTATGAGAACTGTGCTAGGGCTAGCCAATCTGTCCAGTTGTTCTGATTCTCAGCGGTGAACAGGCAGAGATACTGTTGTAAATCTCTATTCATCCACTCTGTCTGGCCATCCGTTTGAGGATGATATGCATTTGACATTTTTGTTTTAATTCCCAGGGACTTACATATGTCCTGCATGACTTGGGAAGCAAACTGAGGTCCACAATCGGATACAATAGAACATGGGAGACCGTGATACTTCCACACATTGTTGAGGTATAGCCTTGCTGTTCCCAGGGCATTAATGGTTTTAACCGTGGGAATAAATTTGACTTCTTTGGTTAGTTGGTCTACGACCACCATAATGGAATTGAATCCTTTAGAGACTGGGAGATCTGTGGTGAAGTCCACCGTGATGTCTTCCCAGGGTTGTTCTGGAATTTCCAAGGGTCTAAGGAGGCCACTTGGCGGTTGGTTTCTTGTTTTCATGCGTACACACCTGGTACAGTGTGAAACATATTCTTTTATGTCATCGAGTATTTTTGGCCACCAGTAGGAACGCTGGATTAACTCTGCTGTCCTTGCAGCTCTGGCGTGTCCTGCTATTGGTGTGTCATGGTGTGCGGTTATTATTTTCATGTATATTTGTGCTTCTTCTGGCATGAATAGTGCCTCATGTTTCCATAGGAATCCTCCGTGGGACACAAGTGAGTGTTTTTCTAATAGTTCTGTGATCTTTGTTTCAGATAGGAGATTGAGCATGTTTTTAATGGTTTTAGATATTTCATCTCCATCATCTGTTATGGTTATAGTGTTTCTTATTCCAGTGGAGCCACATCCCGAGGCACCTCAATCTGTGGTAGTGAGGGAGGGAACTTCTGTCAAAGTGGGAGTAAAGATGCATTCAATGATTGATTGGGCTATCCATTCCCCTTTCTTGACTTCGAAAGTTTCATCTCCATGATTGAAGAGAAGGACCTTCACTTCTCCTCAGTAGTTGGAGTCTATTACTCCTGCTCCTATATTGATTCTGTGTTTCAGGGCTAGTCTGCTTCTAGGTGCAATCCTTCCATAGGATCCTTGTGGAATACTCATGGTGAGCCCTGTTGGGATAAGCATTCTTTCTTTCAGTGGTATTTTTAGTTCTTCTACTGCTGTGAGATCAAAGCCAGCAGCGCCATCTGATCCTTGTTCTGGGATCTTGGCGTCTGCGTGTGTTTTCATTATTGATATATTCGTTTTTGTTATGGCATTTATGCGGTTTTCTAAGGGGAGTAACATTATTCCTTTATTGTCATTTTCTATTCCTAGGGCGTGGTCTTCTCGTCTGCTAAGAGTATCTGCTTTTGTGTTTGTGCTTCCTGGTTTGTATAGGAAGTCATAATTGAATCGGGATAGATATTGCGCCCATCACGCTTGTCTCCGGTTTAAGTCCTGTGATTTCATAAAGTATTGCAAATTGGTGTGGTCGCTCCATATTTTGAAGGGCAACCTTGCTCCTTCTAGATAGTGGCGCCACGTTTCCAGCGCTTGTATAATGGCAAGCATCTCTTTATTTGCGATGGAGTAGTTCCATTCCAGCAGAGTTATGGAGTACAACATATATGCTACTGGGTGCCACTTGTTTTCCTTTTCTATAGATAGTACCATGCCGGTGGCATAGTCTGAGGCGTTGGTTTCTAGATGGAATTTACAGTCTATATCTGGAAATGCAAGAACTGGGGCTGTTGTGAAACGATTCTTTAATTCATCAAAGGCCTTTTGTTGCTCTTCTTTCCATTCAAACGGCATGTCCTTCTTTAGTAAGTCATTTAGTGGTCGTGCCATTTGCGAGTAGTCTTTTATGAATTGTCAATAGAAGTTGGCTAGTCCGAGGAATGATCTAACTCCTTTGAGATTGTGAGGCAGTGGCCATTCTATTATGGCGGACACTTTGTCCTTGTCCATAGTGATGCCAGTAGTACCCATGGTCATTCCAAGGAATTCTACTTCTTTGACAGAGAAAGTGCATTTTTCTGGTTTTGCAAAGAGATCGTTCTCTTTTAATCTCCTCAAGACTTCTTTTACAATTTTATTGTGCTCTTCTTGGTTATCTGTTTTGGTAAATATGAGAATGTCGTCGATATAAACAACCACGACGTCTTCCATATCCGCAAAGATTTCATTCATCATGGATTGGAAAGTGGTGGGCGAGTTACATAGCCCGAAGAACATTACTAGAGGTTTGAAGGACCCCCTATAGCATACGAAGGCTGCTTTCCATTTGTCACGTTCTTCGATTTGGACATTGTTGTATCTCCATCAAAGATCTATTTTAGTGAACAGTTTTGCTCCATTGAGTTTGTCCACAAGCTGTGAGATCAAGGGTAGTGGGTAATTATTTTTAACCGTGTGTTCATTTAGATATTGGTAATCCTGTACCATCCACTTTTGTCCGTCTTTCTTTGGTACGAAGAACACAGGTGATGTTTAGGGGGATTTAGAAGGTCTTATGTAACCCTTCTGCAATTGATCATCGATGAAGGTGGAAACTTCTTCTTGTTCAACCAGAGATAAGGGAATTCGTTGCCCTTTCTTCGGTTTGAATGTGTCCTTCATATCTATTGTGTGATCCCAGGGTTTTCACAGTGGCATTTGGGTGGATTCTTTTTTGGGGAATACCGACAGATATTCCTTATACTGTTGTGGGACCTTTTCTAATGGATCTGCCTGTTTTTCTTTCTGAGTTTCTATTGCTTTTATGGTTTCATGTATCTGATATTGGAGATCTTGTTCTTGCTTCTCTTGGAGGTGTAGGAACACTGGTTTAGATTGTAACGCATGGCAGTGCATAGAGCATTGTGTGAGATAGACCATTCCTTTGGTCCAGTCAATTTCAGGGTTGTGGCATTTCAGCCAAGTATATCTGAGGATCATCTGGTTCTTTCCTAGATCTGTTACTTTGGCTGTAATGCGTTCTCAATGTCCTTTGTATTCCATAACTAGTTCTGCGGAGTGGGTAATCCTTCCTGTGGAATTCTTTGTTCCATCCACATTATAGACTGATATGGGGTTACGTAGGGCCTGCAAGGGCAAATTCACCTTAAGGGCCCATGTTTTATCCACAAAGGTCGTGTTAGCTCCACTATCCAGTAGTGCTTCTGTTTCCACGAATCTGGATCCCCTTTTAAAGGGTGCAATGTGAACTTTCATAAGGATTTCTTCTTTGGGTTGTACACTTCATACAAAGATGTCATCCGGGGTTTCGCTGTTTGTTTCATTTTTGTTAGAGGAATTAAGCACCAGTATAATGCTCCAGCCGAGCCTCGGTTCATTTGAGGTCCCCTCAATCGGTGAATAGATATCATCATGGGTAGGGTCACTTATTTCATCCATGGATAGTTTACTGAAGCGGTTACTGTTTTTGGAGTTTTCTGTTTTTCCACCCTTGGAGCACCCAGATGAGTTCCACAGGTCTAGGCTTTTCCTGAGAAATGGTCATGATCTTTGAACCAGGCGGATGCTTCTTCTAGGGTCATTCCCCTTATTGCTGCTGTCCAGTTTACTTCTTTGTTGAGTATAGGTTTTGGCGGTTCTTTGCCATCTTGTGGCCATGTGGTAGCGGCCCTGACATCTCAACTGCCTCCTTTACGGCATGTCATTTTGTGTTTTCCACCAACCCACTTGCAATCTAGACATTGGAGAACTGGTTTCGGGCATTCCCAAATGAGATGGTTTCCTCCACAGTTGAAGCACTTCTTGAGTCTGCCAAAGGCATTGATCTCATTGTGTTCCTCATGGATTTCATTTGCCTGGCATGACCCCCCTTCTTTTCTGTAGGTTCGACCTCCTCTGATGAAGTCCACTGCTTCTTGCGCAGCTCTGATTGCTCAGACTATGGGGATGTAGTCATTTAGTTTGGCCTTCCTTTGGCCGGTCTCGAAGATCTGCTCTATGATAGAGCGCTTTACGCTTGCTTCCAGGATCTGTATTGCCTGGGAGTCTTCGATGTTTGCTTGGTAGTATATGGCTTCCCATTTGATTAGGAAGTTGTTGATGTGTTGGTCACCCTGTTTCAGGCCTTGTAGTTTGCTCCTCGTCCAATCCTGCTGATTGGTGTACCTGAATAGTGCTTCCACATCTATGACCATTTGTGCCCATGTGTAGGTTTTTCCACGGCTCATGTGAACCTGGGCAAAGGGTCCTGCCTTTGGTCCTTTCATACAGGAGAGTACTGCCACTACCGCTTGGTAAGAGTGCAGTAGTACAACAGATTCGTTGACTTCTAGCCAAGTCCTGATCTTAGCCCACCATTCTTTGAATTTGGCAGAGGTACTGTTGTACTCTCCAGGGTCTACACATACTTCAATTCTCCTGCTGACTCCTGGTTGTGAGAGTTTCTTGTCATCTGGATCTTCAAATGACAGATCTGTTACTTTGACTTGTAGAGTGTCTAGTTCTAGCCTTAGTTGGTTGATGACTTTTGATGCCACTTCGGCTACTCAGTCTGCTCCATTGAGCGCTGTATAGATAGAAGAGAATTCTGCATATAAGGTTCTCCTTGATTCGGGGGTATTAAGATCTACATTGGTATCTTCTAAGATTCCCTTGATTTGTTTAGACATGGCTTCTTAGATTGCATCGATTTCTTCCTCTGTAAGGGGTGCTAAATCAACATTACTGTTTACTACTTCGAACAGTTCCCAAACCTGTTCTCAGATCTGTTCTTCGGTATCTCCTTGTTGACGTAAGACCCAGATAGTGTGGTCCCTGATGAAGTCATTTAGTTGTTCCTGGCAACTAAAAGGGTGATACTCATTATGGGAAGCTGGTCCTTTGAAGTGCAGCTGTTGCATAGAGTCCCAGTCATTTCAATCCTGAGTTCCTTGGTCAACAACTTCTGTTACCGTGGGAAATGCTGCGTCTAGGGTGGTGTTAGTTTCTTCATCAACTTCCCAGGTAGTGTTGTTTGGGTTGTAATTGTCCCAACCTTCTGTGTCAGGGTCTGCCCACTCGGCGTCTGGCCACTCTTCCCAGGTATTCTCGTTGCTTGTCTCTAAAACTGAGAGAGCTTTGAGAGGAGCGTTGTCTTCTCTAAGTGAGAACTTGTAGACTTGATCTTTGTAGACTAGTTCGAAGGTAAAACCTTTCCTTTTGATGCACACTCAGTGCAAGATTCATACTAAGTAAACGAGGGTGGCGATGTAGCAGATTCCTGCGATGATCGTGAGGGTGACAAGGAACATATATTCAAAGATCTAGATAAAGTTGAAAGAAAGCCTGAGATAAGGCCTTTCTTCTCCACTTCCTTCTCTAAATGGAGTCTAGTGGCATTGCCTTCCTTCGACCGCTTGGTAGATTTTTCTAGCCCGCTTTCTTCGGGGCTTGACTTCTTCTTCTTCCGACCTTTCCCTCTTTGGGATCCAGAGAAGGATCAGTTCTTTCTTAATATCTAAGAGCCGTTCTTCTGGCTCTTCTTCCTTGACTGTTGACGTACCACATGCAGTGGCTGATTGGGCTGGAGATAACCAGCGAGAGTGGTCTAGAATGAGTGAGTCCCCATTCGCAAATCTCCTGGGCAAGCCTGTCCTCGGCTTCCTCATCTGTGGCTGTGCTGTCCTGGCTTATCTCTGCTGAGGACCAATGCTGTGGGCCACCGAATGCTAAGGTAGCGGTGATCTGACCTGCTATGTAGGGCAAGCGTCCTCCTAAGAACTCTTTGGGCCTTTCTATGACCTCCTCTAGGAGCCTCGTAAACTCTGCTGATGGTGTTCTCCGTCTTGGTACACTACCCCAGCTCCCTATAAGATCTCCCTGAATAAGGGCGAGCCTGACTCCCTGCGCTAAGAGGGTGTTGCGAATTATCTATTTCCGGAAGTCCGGAAGCATGGGAACTCTCGGAACCGGAACACCAGAAGCGTGGGAACGCTCGGAACCAGAACACTGGAAGCACGAGAACTTCTCAGAACTGGAACATGTGTGCAACGTGCAAGTTTGATCAATCAGTCTGTCATGATCGATCAACTGCCACACCACATTGTACACACCTGTTGACCTCATGTATTATAGTAGATTACAGCTTGCCCTAGACAAGCCTCATGTACAGTAGTATAAATATTGAATACCAGCAACCAGAACAAGTCAGTCTTGTTCTTGTTGGAATTCCCTCTGACAACAACTGCTCCTTTCTAAGTCACGTTCACATTTAGGTGTGCCAGATACTGTATAGTGTCATTGGTTGCCTTCAATACTGGAGTACTTATGAAAATGGCATAAGGTCTTGTAAGCAATATGAGAGGTTACAACCTTGATAGATACAGTGAAGGGATGGCATTGTTGGGATGAAGATAAGTAATAAAGGGTAAGACAAAGTACTTTTTTAAAAAGGAAACAAGCAAGCACAGACATGACCTATGGTGTAGCAAAAAAATAAACCTCAATCCTGCCCACTCATCATTATTATCTGCCCAGCTTCAGCGTCAACTCTAATGCCAGAGCTGCCATGGTCTCCACATGCCTTCTCTCCATAATCATCTCGAAACATCTGCATCCCTCCTGGTCTTGGACAGGGGGAGCGCAGTGATGGTAGTGGTGGGCAACCCTCACAGTATGTGACCCCTTCAGTGGTTCACAGAGCTGCAGGAGGACCATCTTGCCCAACACACACACCTTTGCAAGTTCATCTGCCTCTTGTTCCCACTGCACCTTCTTGCACACTTCTTCCAGCACCCCACTCAATCTCACATTGTCAACACTGCTCCGCCAACTGTTTCTTCTCTTGCTGTTTTTTCATTGCCTTGGCCTCATTCGCTGCACATTGTTCTGTATTCTGCAGTCAATCCCACTAACACAAATATCAACTAAGAAACAACTCACCCACTTTGGCTCTCTCCTGCTCCACATCCACCCTCTGCACAACCTCCCCCTCCCACTTCCTCCTCTTCTCATACATCTTCTCTGCTATGCAGCTCTCATCCCTCTTTCTCCCCCATCTTATTCTCCACCACTGTCCATTTTCTCTCATCCCTACATGCAGTCAACAATGTTCTCCAGTGTGCCTTATACCCGTCCTGCATTCAGCTTAACCACTTCTTGGTCGCCACAGCTTGAGGGTGCATCTCTGAGTCCCAGCTGATCTCTACTCCTGATTTTTGCACTACATTAAAGGTCTCATGGTCTGCAGCCTGTTGTTCAGCATAGCCTTGCATGAACATTCTTTGCAATACACCCACTAGGGTCTGTCGTGGGTATGGGTAACCCACATGGGTCATGGGTGTGGGTACTTGGTGGGTATGGTGGGTACATTCAGGGGTTGATTTTGAAAATATTTAAAAATATTTAATGATCACATCACCTTAATAGTGAGAAATACATCATTTGTTGTTTGCATACCCATGGGTACCAATTGTCCAACCCATGCAAATACCCATACCCACAGTGGTGGGTGTGGGTTTTTGGTGGGTATGGGTGTGGGTATGAGCTCAGATACCCAAGGGTATACCCATGACAGACCCTGATACAAACAATGCCATCATGATTGATTCTACCTTCTACTCTGGAAATGACAGTGGGTGAGTTGTACATCATGGAATGTAGAATGTTCCAGAGAGTTAGTGATGCTGATGACATCATGACCATTCTTTCTTTGCCCTTGGAAATGATAGTATGTAAGTCATGCATTGTGGGATGTGCTAGAGAGTGGTGATGCTGATGATGCCATGACAGCATGTGAGTTGTGTATTGAAAAAAATGGTAGACAATGATTATACATACTATATCCATTCATTCTTCATTCTGCTCTGGATATGACAGAATGTAAGTAGGGTATTATGGAATGTAGCAGAGAGTGGTGGTGCTAATGATGATGTCATGTTCATTCATTCTCTATTTTGCCCTGGAAATACAGAAAGTGAGTTGTCCATTCTGAAATATGCTAGAGAGTGGTGATACTGATAATGTGATGTCAATCTGTTCTCTATTCTCCTTTGGAAATGACAGGCAGTGAGTTGTGTATCATGAAATGTGCTAGAGAGCAGTGATACTGATGATGTGATGTCAATTTATTCTCTATTCTCTCTTGGAAATGACAGGAAGTGAGTTGTGTATTGTGGAATGTGCTGGAGGGTTGGTAATACTGATGATGCCATATCCATCCATTCTCCATTCCACTCTGAAAATGACAGGATGTGAGTTGTGGAGCATAGAATGTCTCAAGAGTTATCATTTTGATGATGCCATGTATATTCATTCTCCATTCTGCAGATAGTGAGTCATGCTTTATGGAATGGCCAGAAAATCAATGCTGATGATGCTATGTTGCTGTATTCTCCATTCTGCTCTGAAAATGACAGTTTGTGAGTTTTGAATGTGCTAGAGAATGGTGATAATGACATCATATCCATTCATTCACCTTTCTGCTCTGGAAATGACAGAGTGTGAGTTGTGCATTGTGGAACATGGCAGAGAGTGATGATGCTGATGATACTAATATTATCTATTATGATCTGAAAATGACAGTTTGTAAGTTGTGCATTGCAGAACATGGGATGTGTCAGGGTGGCATTATTAATGCAATGTCTATTCATTTCTCCATCCTACTTTGGAAATGACAGGGAGTGAGTTGTGTCTTGTGGAGTATGCTAGAGAGTAGTGATGTTGATGATGTCATGGCCATTCATTCTTCATTCTACTCATGGCAAGTACAGTTTGTGAGTTGTGCATTGTGGACAGTGATGGAGAGTGGTAATTCTGATGATGCCATGTCTATTCATTCTCCATTCTGCAGAGAGTGAGTTACATATGCTTTGTGGGATGACTAGAAAGTTGATGCTGATGATGCCACATGCATTCATCCTCCATTCTGCTCTGGAAATGTCAGCATGTGAGTTATACATTATAGAATATGCCAAAGAGTGGAGATGCTGATGACACTACCATTGTCCATTTATTCTCCACCCTGCTTGGAAATCACAGTGTGTGAGCAGTGCATTGTGAAATGTGTCAGAGAGTGATGATGCTGATGATGCTATGTCTATTTTTTTATTTATTCTGCTCACAAAATGGCAGAGAGTCAGTTGTGCATTGTGAAATGTGCTAGAGAGTGGTGATACTGATGATGCTATGACCATTCATTCTTTGGATATTACAGGATGTGAGTTATGCATTGTTGAATTTTACTAGATAGTAGTAGATGCTAATGATGCCATATCCATTCATTGTCTATTCTGTTCTGTAAATGTGACAGCTTGTGAGTTTTGCATTGTGGAATATGGTGATACAAATGATGCCATGACCATTCATTCTCTGTTCTCCTTTGGAAATGACAGGGAGTGAGTTGTGCATTGTGGAATGTGCTAGATAGTGATGTTAATGATACCATATCTATTCATTCTCCACTCTGCTCTGCACAACTCAGAAAGTGAGTTGTGTATTATGCTTTTGCATTGAAGAATCTAGTAATGCTAATGATACCATTTCTCTTTGTGTTTCAATGTTCTCTATCATTAAATAGTTTGTGAGTTTTACAGCAATAATTTTTCTAACAGTAATACTGATGTTTCCATATTTTTATTACATTTTTATATGACACTGGCAAAAGGTGAACCATAGAGCATCTCCCATTCTTTCACCCAACAATTTAATAAACTCTTTTTTTTTTTCTTTTTTTTTCTTTATAGAATATTTGTGTATGATCAATTCATTACTGCCAGTATTACTGATGCACCTTTTCCATCTGATGCATTCAACTTGTAAGCCTTCTATCACTTTAAAATAATGTAATGATATTCATCCTAGCTATTGTCTTGTATTTTACTTGTTTCAGACTGTGAGTTACATCTTACCAGCAAAATTATAGTATTCTCATTGTTTATTTCCAACGATTATAGGAGGTACAGTATATCATAGAATGTGGTCAAGCATTATTATACTAATGAATATTTTGATTCTTACAGATGGTATGCAATGTATTTATGTTAATTTCACTCTTTTTGTCCATTGATCACCTGATCATTTCAAGGCTGTAAGTTATTGTGTTTTCAACAGCATATACAATTTATATTGTACTTAAAAATTTTTTGCAGGATGTAAGCTTTCACTACTATTGTGATATTTGATGAATGATCAAATTATTTCAATTTTTAGATAGTAAGTATTTATTGTACCAATTCAATTTTGACCATTTATATTTTAATTTATAGATGGTAAATTTGTTTTTACCATGTCCATATTGTGTTCATACATTTCAATTCAACTTGTTATTGTCAGATCATCCACAATAATACAGTATGTGTATTATTCTATTGTCTCTTAGTTATAACATTTTATTGTTCAGAAGTCTGAGATCCATTATAGCCAATCTTCCATTCTAAAGCCTGATAGTATTGTAAATTCCTCATTGATTTCATTTTGCATGAAAATATAATTTAAAATCATAGGAAGACCTGGATTCATGGCAACAAATCCTTGTAGCTGCAATTGGTATTTTCTTTTCTCTTCCAAGTCTTTCTTTGACACAAAACACAATATGTACAAAATATTTTATTTTATTGCATTGTAGATGCACTGCTCATTCTGGAGCATTCTTTCTATCTTTTCCATCAAAAGGATTCTCAACCACTTCAATCTGCTGCTCAGAAGTACAAGGAATCAGATATACAGTACCTAAGAAGGTGGAATCAGACATGGAGAGAGTCTTTGAGAAGTATGGCAAAGCATCCAAAAAAGAAAAGGTAGAGATGATTGTGAATGTCATTCTTCAGAATAGGATGAGTATGTTAAGTGCTTCTTTAACTTTTCATCTACTAATAACCTTTTATTCTCAGCAATGGAATGAACTCCCTTAGAATCTGGAATGAAAGTCTGAATATGATGAATTGGTTTTGAAACAAAGTAGATGACAAAAGAGAAAAGAGAAATGGCTGAAATAGTCAAGAATGTATAGTTTAAAGTGTACTCAGTCATGTTGTATCCAAGAATGTTGTGTTTGTGAATGAAGCTTTTATAGAGAGATGTGGAGCAAAAACATTGCATTTATATTTCAGTCTCTTGTCTAGGGTAAGGGTAAATAGTCCACATGACATGCCAATTTATGTCCAGAAGAGGCATGTACTGTACAGCAGCAAAAGGATCATGATCCTCACTGAAAATAGGAAAATGGAAGCACCATGCTGGCATTCAGCAATGAAAGTACTTTGTGCTACATTTGGATCAAGTGGAGTCAAGAAGGATCAATCAACAACACCCAATGTCACCCATACTTGTAAAAGTTGTGCATCATCATCACCTGGATTAATTTTACTGACAGTGAATGATGCTATAATATGATCCTGGAGCATACTTATGAATTGCCGAGAACTGCTTGCATACTGGAGCACTTATGAAAATGCAACAAGTGCTTGTAAGTAACATCTAAGGCTACAACTTTGATGGATAGAGTGAAGCCATGGTATTTTTGGAAAGACGAAGACGAGTCATCGAGGGTGGGACGAAGTAAAAGGAAAAAGAAAGAAAAAAGCGTGGTCATGACCATACGGTGCAATGAAAAGAGAAAAAATCCTCAACCCCACCCACCCATCATCGCCATCCGCGAAGCCTCGGCCTCGGTCCTACCGGAGCTGCCGCGGTCTCCACACCCTTCTCTCCGAAACCGTCTCAAAACCGTCTGCGTCCCTCCTGGCTTCCGACGGGGGCAGCGCAGCATTGGTAGTGG
>JBBPRP010000484.1:0-14108 GCA_038093135.1 Leccinum longicurvipes
ACTCGGACCGAACGGCGTCGCGCACCCGCGTGACCTGATCCGGACCCACAAGTCCGGGCTCGAGGCATGGGATGGGTATAGCTGGAAACAACTCCTCGGCGCGTGTGACGCACTAAAGGGCGCCTGGTCTGCGCGCAAGCAGCAGGCAGAGGGCATCGTCCGGCAGTACGGTGGCAACGCTGACCCCGGGCTCTTTGGTCCCGACCCTGCGTTTGGCCCATACAATGGCCAAGTCGAAGGGTGGAAGCAAGTCCTCAATGATGCCAACAACAATGTCGGTACGTCTGTGATTCTACGGTTGTTCCTACTCGGAGCCTCTGACCACTGCTTCTCTAGACACCGTTGCAGCATCTACCTTCCAGCTGTATGAAGTATTCAATAGCTACCGTCACTCGGGCGATCAGGCGAGCAAGCGACGCGTTCGTGAATCGTGTAATGCCGCTATCAAGGGCCTGCCCGATTGGCCTAGCGATTAGCACGTCGTTTGACCAGGGAGGTCCTCGCAATCTATTTTCTTTCGGTAGAATCTTTCTTCTGTTTAAAGGGTCGTGTGTTGCTCTCCTGTACTTACTAATTAGCAATGCTGTATGTGATGGTAGTCATCTCCTGCTCGCTATCAAATTGCATCTTCAGACGGGCTCCACTCCGCCGTCTCAGAATGTCGTACTTGCGAGTGAAAAAGAAAGGAAGTTGCGCATTTCTCACTCACAGGTCATCCTACAACCTTCTCGAACGGGGCTCACGAGCGCCATCTTAATGCGTCCGCGCTGCGTATTCATAACCTTCACCTCGATCCGCACCTTGACTCTGTCGAGCACCGAGGTGGCCACCGGCGCAGTATCTCTTGCTCCGTTCGACACCATGACTCCACACTTTTCCGTGTCGGCCTGAATGTCGCACTTGAACGCGACGAACCCCTCGAGGTCGGATCTAAATAAACGGCTATCATGAGCAATGCCGACGCCAGAGCAAGGATAGAGAAAGCCAACTCCTTCCTCCGCTCGGCCCTTGCATTAATTTCTCAAAACTCCTCTTTGATGGGGCAGGTAGTGTCTCAGAGAAATGAGATCACCGATGTGAAGGCACGCAAACAACATGATGCACCCCAGAGCTAGGAACGACTTCATGCCTACGGGAGACTACCCCAGAGCGGTCGTCTGCGGGGTTATACCCACCTGTTTCTACGTGTCGCCAGGTGAGTTGTGAGTCTTCCTGTGTAATTTGATTATTAGTACGGTAGTCACCCGTCACAAATATATGGTGGAAGAGCGTAGGTGCTTCATATCGATGAAAACACTGAGCTGATGTGACTAAATCATGTCCCGACACAAGTATTCCATCCAAAATCGACACAAGAAGGGGAAGAGAATCAGAATCAGAACTCAGGCGTGAAAACGGCGGTGGACACGTGTCAGTGCCACTGGGAGCGGTACATTGCCTCTGCCATATTAGGAACTTCGATCCAGACAGCCCAGAATTTCTGATTCGGATTGTCCTAGACCTCTGGAAGAAGTCTGCCGGTGAAGCTTGAAGCAACGAATGTGCCGAATCATCCCCCTTGGGACATGCCAGGAATCGGATGTCGGAAGTAGATGTGAATCATGTGATCGATCGACGCGCTGCCTTTGACCTCTTCCACAGCGACTACCAAGTGCTGCTTCAACGATACGCTCTACAGTTTCTTCAACGATACGCTCACACTTTCCAAAGATGGCGACACAAAGCACAAGCGGTTTCGAAAACATCCAAGAGAAATTTGGCCGCTTCAGAGTCCTAATCATTGGGCGGGCGAATGCTGGCAAGACAACCATTCTTCGCGCGATCTGTAACTCTACCGAAAATGAGAACCCGGAGGTCTATGATGGAGAGGGAAACAAGGTGTGATCATGGTTTGATACGTATGGATGAGTGGGGTACTAAACCGGGCAAGTAGATTGATCTGACCCAAGTCGAGGGATCCGAGTGGGTGAGTATCGCCACGTAGTCATGGTAAACTCATACATGAGGCGCGTTTTGATCAATGTGTGTTAGCGCGGAATGCACAATATCGAGAATGAATTGATATTCCGAAGCAATGACGGATTCGTCTTCCATGACTCGCGAGGCTTCGAGGCTGGTTCTCAAGATGAATTCCAACAACTGAAGGAGTTCATTGCTGATCGTGCAAAGACGACTTTTCTCAAGAAACGGATTCATGCCATTTGGTAATGCTTGGGCAGTGCAAGCTTGAAGTAGTTGTTGACCAGTTGTAGGTACTGTATCCCAATGGATAAACTTGAACGAGCAATCCAACGTTCCGAGGAAATGTTTTTTGATGAATGTGATACTGGAAACAGTAGGTTCATTTCTATGGCGGTCTTCTTGAGTTTAAAGCTTGTCCAGTTCCTGTTGTTGTGTTGTTCACCAAATTTGATGCACTACTGGCTGTAGCCATGAGCAAACTACCCAGTGAAGATCGACAACTGCCACGGGTGCAAAAAGTGGCAAAGGCTCAGATGCTCATTGAGAGAATATTTGAGGAAGCTAACATATGGGGTCGCCTCTCTCAGTTGAAACATGCACCAAAGTATAATGTTCAGATTTCAGGTATTTTATTCAATATGTGTTCTCATAGATGGTCAAATTTACATGCATGGAAGGGATGCACAGCTCTAATGAGGGGTGTAATATATTGCTGGAAACTACAGCAGGGGCCTTGAATGAGGAAGCTCTACAAATGTTACTTGTGATTGCCCAGAAAACAAACATAGCACTGTGTATTAAATATGCAGTTCAAGAGTAAGTGACTGAAAGTTGTACCTTCAAAGGCTAATGCTAGATCCCAATGAAGTGTTATATCTGACATGGATAAGCTGTATCAATCTATATTCCCTTTGCATAGGATTGACAAGATAAATACTGCAAGACTTGGAAGATGGTTCCCACATTGTTGGGTGAGATATTTTGACATGAACCAGCTCATACATAGAAAAAAAACATGCTAATCATTTCCATCACACCCTGGGAATCATAGAATGTAGGTTATTCTTTGTGGAAAATGGCTAAAAATGATCATCATTCAATGTACTGTATATCTTTCCTTCCACTCTGGACATGGCAGTTGGTAAGCTGTGTATTGCTGAGTGTTCCAAAGAGTGGTGATGTTGATGATACCATGTCCATTCATTTCTATATCCATTGTGGATGTGACAGGATGTGGGTTATGTATTGTGGAATGTTCCAGAGAGAGGTGATGCTGATGATGGCATGATCATTCATTATTCTTCTTCTGCAAATGATAGGAAGTGAGTTCTGCATCTAGAATGTTCCAGACAGTTAAAGTGTTGCTGCTGATGCTATGCTCATTCATTATTATTTCTGTTCTGGAAATAACAGTTGGTGAGTTGTGTATTATGGAATATTCTTGAGAATGGTGATGTCATGCTGATTCTTTGTTCTCTTTGCTCTGGAAATGACAGGAAGTGAGTTGTGTATTGTGAAATGTTCCACAGAGTAGTGATGCTGATGATGTCATGTTTATCAATGATTCTTTCTGTTCTATTAATGACAGGAAGTAAGTTCTGTATTTTGGAATATTCTAGATAATGATGATGCTGATGAGGCCATATCCATTTATTTCATTTTATTTTCTGCCCTGGAAATGACAGGAAGTGAGTTGTGTAATGTGAACTGTTCTAGAGAGCAGTGAAAGTGAGATGGCACTTTGTTCATTGTCTCATCTACTCTGAAACAGTTGGTGAGTCATGTACTATGAAATATTTCAGATCATAGATATACTGGTTATCCCATGTTTATTCATTGTTCTTTTGGGTCTGCAAATAACAGCAAGTGAGTTACAATGTATTATGGGAAATTCCTGAGAGTGGTGAAGCTGATGATGTCATGTCCATTTATTTTTCTTTCTGCTCTGGAAATGACAGCAAGTTAGTTGTACATGATGAGATGTTTCAGAAAATGGTGATGTTAATGATGCCATGTTCATTCATTGTTCATTTTGTAACAGCAGGTGAGTTGTATAGTGTGTAATATTCCTGAAGGGGTGATGCTAATGATGTCATATTTATTTGTGTTCTGCAAATAATAGCAAGTGAGTTTTGTATTGTAGAATATTCTAGAGACTAGTGATGCTAATGATGCCAATATTGTCCATCTATTCCTTTTCTACTCTGGAAATGACAGATGGTGAGTCATGTATCAATGCTGATGATTCCACGATCATTCATTCTTCTTCCTACTCTGGAAATAACAGTTGGTGAGTTGTTGTGAAACATTTCAGAGTGGCAATATTGCTGATGCCATGTGAATTTATTTTTCTTTTTGTTTTGGAAATGGCAGTTGGTGAATTGTGTATTATGAAATATTCCAGAGAGAAGTGGTGCTGATGATTCCATGTTCATTCATTGTTCTTTCTGTCCTTCAAATGATAGGAAGTGAGTTGTGTATTGTATATTGTTCAAGAGAGTGTTGATACTAATGATGACACCATGTTCATCCATTACTCTTTGGATCTGTAAATGACAGCAAGTGAGTTTTGTATTGTGGACTATTCAAGAATGTAGTGGATACTGAGAATACCATGCCCATTTATTATCTGAAAATGACAGGAAGTGAGTTGCATATTGTGAAAAGTTCCAGAAGCTTGAAGTTGTGATACTGATGATTCATTATTTTTCTTCTTTGGAAATGACAGCAAGTCAGTTGTACATTGTGAAGCGTTCCAGAGACTGGTGATGCTGATGATGCATGTCCATCATTGTTCATTCTGTTCTATGAATGGAAGCAAGTGAGTTGTGTACTGTGAAATATTCTAGACAGCAATAATGATCATAATGTCATGCTAATTTGAATTGTTTATTCTGTTTTGGAAATGATAGCAAGTAAGTTGTGTATTATGGAATGTTCTAGAGATGGGTGATATTGATGAATGTCATATTCATTCATTGTTTTGCTCTGAAATGACAGTGGGTAAGTTATGTACTATGAAATGTTACAGAGAATGGTGATGCTAATGATTGGCCATTCATTGTTCATTTTGTTCTGCAAATGACAGGATGTGAGTTGTGTATTACTGGTGATGTTATGCTCATTCATTGCTATTTTACCTCTGGACATGGCAGAATGTGGGTTATGTATTATAGAGTGTCTCATAATAGTGATGCTGATGATGACATATTTGTTCATTGTCACTTTTCCAAAAATGACAGCAAGTGAGTTATGAACTGTGGTCTTTGGAATATTCTAGAAGGTGGTTATGCTGACAATGTCATGTCCTTCAATGACAGGAAGTAAGTTGTGCATTGTGAAAAGAAATGTTCCAGAGAGTGGTTGCAGTGTTGATGATGTCATGTTCATTCAATCTTCTGTTGACTCTGGAAATGATAGCAAGTAAGTTGTACATTGCCAAATGTTCCAGAGAATGATGATACTGATAATGCCTATTCATTTTTCTTTTGGTTCTGCAAATAACAGGAAGTAAGTTGTATTGTAGAATGTTTCAGACAGTGGTGAAGCTGATGATGCCATGTTCATTCATTGTTCATTCTGCTCTCAAAATAACAGCAAGTAAGTTGTGTATTGCAGAAGACTCTGGAGGCTGATGATACTGATGGTGCTATGTTCATTCATTATTCATTCTGTAAATTACAGCTGGTGAGTTGTGTATTACAAAATGTTCTAGAGAATATTGATACATAAGATGTTGTGTCTGTTCACTCAACTTCATTGTTCTTTCTGATTTGGAAATGATAGCTGGTAAGTTGTGTATTGTCAAATATAATAGAGAATTGTAATACTGACAATGGCATGTTCATTCATTGTTCTGTCTGTTTTATAAATGGCAGAAAGTGAGTTGTGTATTGTGGAATATTCCAAAGGGTGGTGATGCTGATGATGCCATAACCATTTGTTATTTTTTCCACTCTGGAAATGACAGGAAGTAAGTTGTCTATTGTGAAAGGTTGTAGAAAGTGGTGGTACTGATAATGCCATGTCCATTCATTTTTCTTCTTCTCTCTGGAAATGACAGCAAGTTAGTTCTGTATTATGGAATGTTTTGGAGAATGGTGATGCTGATGATGCCAATATTATCCATTCAATGGTCTTTTTATTTTGCAAATGACAGCAAGTAAATTGTGTATTGAATAATACTCTAGAATGCTGATACTGATGATACCATGCCTATCCATTCTCTTCTTCCTTTGGAACTGGTAGCGAGTAAGTTGTGTGTTATGAAATGTTGCATAGACTGATGATGTTGCTCATGCAATTTCCATTCATTCTTCCACTTTCTACCATGGAAATAATAGTTGGTGAGTGATATCTTGTGAAATGTTCCAGAGACTGGTAATGCTGATCATCTCAACATAATTATTTTTTCTGTTCTGCAAATAATAGTTGGTGAGTCAGATATTGTGCAGTTTTCCAGAGTGGTGATCCTAACAATGTCATAATCTGTCATTATAATTTATATTCTGGGAAATGACAGCTTGTGAGTTTTATATTGAGATGTTGTAGAGAGTGGTGACACTAATTATGTAATTTTCATTCACTAATCATCATGATTGGTGAATAACAGCTGGTAAGATGTGTAAAGTTGTGCAATATTGTACAGTTTAGTGATTCTAATGATGACATGATCATTTCTTGTGCTTTTCATTATTTAAATGGCAGCGAGTGAGTTATTTTATACTACTCCAGAGGGTGGTGATGCTAATAATGTCATGTATAACCATTGATTATTCCATTCTGGAATAACAGTCAGTGAGTGGGATATTGTCTATTATTTTAGAGATTGATAATGTCAATGATGCTATGATAATTCATTGTTCATTTTGCTCTGGAAATAACAGGATGTGAGTTGTATATTGTGGAATGTTCCAAAGAGTGGTTATGTTGATGATGCCATATCCATTCATTGTTCTTTTTGTTCTGGAAATAACAGTTGGTAAGTTGTATATTTCAAAGACTGGTATTGATCATGGTGCTATGCTCATTTATTTATCTTTTTGCTCTGGAAATAATAGCAAGTAAGTTGTATATGGTATAATGTTTCAGAAGGTGATGACATTGATGATACTATGTCCACTCATTGTTCTTTCTTTTCTGGAAATAACAGTCAGTGAGTTGGATATTGTGCAATGTTCCAGAGATCAATGCTGCTGCTGATGCCATGATTGTTATTTATTCTGCTTTGGAAATGACAGGCTGTGAGTTTATTGTGCTATATTCCAGAGAATGGTCTTCAAATTGATGATACAATGCAATTTCATTGTTCTCCCTGCTCTGGAACTGACAGTTGGTGAATTATATGTTGTAGAATATTTACAAAGTGGTGATGCTTATTGTGTCATGTTTATTCATTCTGCATTGTGCTCTGGAAATGACAGGAAGTGAGTTGTGTAAGTGTTCCAGAGAATGGTGATGTTGATGATACTGTGTCAATTCATTATTCTTTCCACCCTGGAAATACATAACAGTTGGTAAGTTGTGTATTGTGGAATATTCTAGAGAGTGGTGTGTCATGCTCATTCTTTGTTCTCTTTGCTCTGGAAATGACAGGAAGTGAGTTGTGTTATTGTGAAATGCTCCAGACAGTAGTGATGCTGATAATTTCATATCTCTTGATTATGCTTTTTGGCTATGTGAATAATAGGAAGTAGGTTGTATATTGTTAAATATTCAAACAGTGGTGATGCTGATGATGATACCATGTCCATTCATTGTATTTTCTATTCTGAAAATGACAGCAAGTGAGTTGTGTATTGTGGAGTGTTCCAGGAAGTGGTGATATTGATGATGCCATGACCATTTATTTTCTCTTTGGTTCTGCAAATGACAGGAAGTGAGTTGTGTATAATACATATAATGTTACAGGCACTGGTGATGCTGATGTGTCCATTTATTATTTTTCTGCTCTGAAAATGATAGCAAGTCAGTTGTGTATCATGGAATGTTCTAGTGACTAGTGATGCCAATGATGCCATGTCTACATATTTGTGGTTCTGTCTGTTTTCAAAAATGACAGCGAGTGAGTTGTGTATTGTCTACTATTGCAGAGATTCAGAAGCAGTGATGCTGATGATGCTATGTCATTGGTTCCACTGTGTAAATGACAGGAAGTGTGTTCTGTATTATGGAATGTTGCTGAGAGTTGATGATGATGCTATAATCATTTCTTGTTCTTTCTGCTTTGCAATGATAGCAAGTAAGTGGTGTATTTTGAAATGTGATATTTCAGAGGCTGTTGATGCTGATAATGTAATGTTCATTAATTGTTCATTATTTTCTACAAATGATAGCAAGTAAATATTTTCTTATGCAATGTTGATGACATGATAATCTACTCATTGTTCCTTATTCTCTCACTACAAAAGTTGGTAAGTTGTACATTATAGAATGTTCTGGGGAATAGTTCATGCCAATGATGTTGTGCTTACTCACTATTCTGTCCATTTTTGTAATAACAGGAAGTATGTTTGCTATTCTGGAATTCTAGATCATTGTAGTGCTGATGATGACATATAATTATTTGTGGTTTATTCTGTTTTGTAAATTATAGCAAGTTAGTTATCTGTTTCAGAATGTTCTAGTGGGTGAAGATGCTAATAATGCCATATTCATTCATGTGTCTCTATTCTGAAAATAACAGCAGGTGAGTTGCATATTGTGGAATGTTCTGAGAATGGTGATGCTGATGACTTCATGTACTGTACATTCATTACTATTCCTGCTCTGGCCATGGCAGTTGGTAAGTTGTGTATTGTATAATGTCCTTGAGAGTGGTGACCCTCATTATTTATATTCTGCAACCAACAGAAAGTGTGTTGTGTATTGCAAAATGTTACAACAATTGATGATGCTGATGATACAATATTTATTTTTATTATTTCTCTTCATCAAATAACAGGAAGTAAGTTATACATTGTGAAGTATTTCTGTGACCCATTATTCTGATTCATTTTGTTTTCTGCTCTCCAAATGATAGCAAGTTAGTTGTATATTGTAGAATGTTCCAGCGACTGGTGGCACTGATGATTTCAACATTGTTCATGCATTCTTCTTTTGGTTTTGCAAATAACAGCAAGTGAGTTGTACATTGTGCAAGGTTCCAGCAAGTGGAAATAATGGTGATGTTATGTATATTCATTGTTATTTCTACTTTGCAAATGACAGGAAGTGAGTTATATTATTGAATGCTTTGTAGTGTAATAATGTCATTAATGGTACCATTTCTATTCTGCCAATGGTAGTTGGTAAATTGTGGACTTTGAAATGTTCTAGAGAGTGGCAATGTTGATGATGCTATATTCATTCATTCCCTTCTCCTCTGCAAATAATAGCAAGTAAGTTGTGGATTGTTCCTGAGACTAATGATGTGGATCAATGATAACATGTTCATTCATATATTTTTCTATTTGACAATTAATAGCAGGTGAGTAGTGAATGATGATACTGATGGTGTCATGTGTATTCATTTATCCTTTGCTATCACAATGACAGCAAGTGAGTTGTATACAGTATTATGGAGTATTCCTAAGAGTGGTGGTGTTAATCTCTTTTTTTAATTTAATTTAATTGCTAGTTTGTGAGCTGCTCCTTATATAATAATCTAAAGAGCAATAATGGTGGTAATTCCATGTTACATACTCTGTCTCTGATAGAAAGTGTGTTGCATATCATGTCATATTTATCTCAATTATTATTCATATGCTAATTTTTTTATTTTTTGTTTTTGTCTTCACATTTGTAGAATGTAGGTTGTTTACTATATTATTGTGTAAAGATGAATACTGATGCACAAATTTTAAATATCTGTTACTAGTTGGTGAGCTTCACATTCAATTAAGATTCTACAAAGAAAAAAAAATAACTTGTTCTTTCATTTAATCTTTTTTTTTTTTCTTTCATCAAAGACTGTAAGTCATTTGTCTGGAAAATTGCACATTTTCCTTTCTAAAATGATTATAGATGGTACATTTTATCTCATATAATATTGCCAAGCATCTTTATACTAATATCATTGCTCTATATTTCTCAGGAGGTAGGATATTGTTTACATTATTTTACTGATTCTTTAATTCACTGATTGCTCCTTATTTAAAAGACTGTAAGTTGTTGTATAGTGTTTTTGATTGTACACATAGCACTAATTACATACTTGCTTATAACATTTATAGGATGTAAGTACTACTGTATGGCAGATCTCCAATATCTAATAAATTTCTTACAATTATTGTAGCCTGTAAGTACTATTTCATAATTCAAGTGTGACAATATTTCATTTTCATATATAGATGGTGAATTTATTATCATTCTCATTATTTATATATTTGAACATAATTTGATATTTTCAGATTGTCCAAAATAACATGGCATGTGTATTCATTTTATTTTAATTTGGTTATAACATTTCATCTTTAGCCCAATATCAAGTTAGAAGAGTCTTTCATTCTCAACCCAGACAATATTGTAAACTTGTCATCAATTTCATTCTGTATTAATGTATAAATGAAAATTGTAGATGAAGCTTTGTACACGACAGCAAATTCTTCATGCTTATATTGGTATCATACATCCTATATGTATATTACAGTGCACTATATCATTGGCTCATAGATACACTACTGATACTGGAGCATTCCTTCTATCTTTTCCATCAAAATATCTCTGAACCAGTTCTATCTACTGCTAAAAAGTACAAGGCATCAAAGATATCTCAGCAGGTGAAGGTAGCCACAAAGAAAATTCATCACCAGTATAGAAAAGCATCCAATGATAAAAAGGTAGAAATGATCTTGAATCTTATTCTTGATAACCAAATCAGTGTGTCACACATTTCTTTCAAGTTGATGTTTACTTAGTCACTATTATATTTTCAGCTGCAATTCAATGAAGTCTTCTCTTCAACTTGAAGTTGCTAAGAAGTTAGAAAGCAAGTTATTTCAGAGAAGAAAAGTAGATGACAAGAAAGGCCAGAAAAATAGTTTTAAAAATCCATAGGAATGTAACCAATCTAGACTGTCCAATTCTTGCTAAAGAACTATGAATGAAGTTTAAAAAAACCACAAAAGGAAAGAGGAGTGGATGAAAAGGATAAAACAAAATTTTCCAACTTGAACTAGGTCAGGAGTCACAGGAAAATGGACCAGACACAGAACCAAGTGACAAAGACACAGAATGATGACTAGGACAACAGACAGGGGCCCAGTGGGATGGAGTCAGAGTAGAAATGAGTTGGAATGGAGCCAAATTGAGGCAGGACACAAGTGGGAGTGGTGCCAGTGGCTGTCACTAGGGTATGGTGCAAAAGTCAGTTGTTATTAACTATTGTAAATAATACTGTTAATAACTACTGTAGAAAGTGTGATTAAGTGTCAAGGTATGACAACCTCAGGAGCCTGGGAATATCTATGGACCACAATGAAATCACAGTGAAAACTCCACAAGCTTCACATCCCAAATCCAATACTATAGCATGTATTCATCCACACTTCCTCTGTTGTGAACCTCAGTTCTCAACCTTGTGTCCTTGCACCATGTCTTGCCTTGGAACCATAGGTACTGTATAGCACCTGCAAGATCATAGCTGCACCCCTTTCCTTATCTTCACATCTCCAAGTTCTCATATTTATTATCATTTCCCTATAGCATGCCCTCAGTGCTTCTCTCTATTGTTATGTGATTGTTTGCACATAATCATGGTAACTATTCCCTTGTCTGATACCTCACTACCCTTTCATCTTTGTCACATGTCTAGACCCTTATTGTAGTATTTCCCACCTCATTTCCTTATCTATGACATCAACACCTAGAGCATTCTGGAGCACCTCATGGCTCCCTCACATACATCTTCTCTTCTTTCATTTCATTTATCTATGATGTCATTCCTGACCATGCCTTCTCTTCATGTACCTTAGGGTAGGCTAGTTTACATGGTCTATATACTTGTACTGGAAAGTATAAATATAGTGCCAGTGAAGTCCTAGACTTCCAGTCTAGTTCTTCTCAGGCTTGAGCCATCACCTCATCTGACAAATCAAGCTTCACTCATCTTCCTCCTACTCTTGAGTTCTTCCCCTTGCTCAAGTCATTGGTACCAAACCCAACTAGCAAACATCTCATGGCTGTGATCCAGCCTATCTTGTCCCTCTCCTTCCTCTCGTCACTCTAACTTGAGAATCTGTTCTAGTGTTCACTACATCCTCCATCCAGCTGTTATCATCTTAATATGATGCTAACATCTCAGTCACTTACCTCTGAGCAATTTGAAGCCTTCCTGAAACATCTTGACATGCTACTGCAAAATCTACCAGATACATACATCCAGTACATACATACCTGTTGGTTGTCCAACAGCTTCCAAATATGTTTCATTTTTGTCCTTCATACTGGATGGCAACCTTCAAGAGCACACAGGGTGCGAAATGGAGGCATTCAATGAATGGCTAAAGAGCATATGTATTTGGTTGGAAGGTTCAAGGCACAGACAATGGAAATCACCTGGTAACAAATGCCAACACTACATATACTGTATGGACAATGACAGGTTCAGCAGTATGGCAGTGCACCTCAGCAACACAGCTGTGTGCACAGATGATGATGCCAATCTTAGGCCGTGTCCAGTAGTGCAATCTGTTCAATATTTCACTTCACCTACGCTATATTCAGCTATGTGAACTTGTGTGTGCCTGCTTAAGAAGTCGCTTAAGAAGTCCGTGCACCGGCCCTCAGGGTCTCCCACCCCCCCACTCATGGATCTCGAAGCTCAGGTTATGCTGCACCGTCGCGAGCGATGCAACATCCTCATTGCCATGATCGTGTGTCAAGCTGCTCATTATTTTCAACTACTCTTTATGTCCCGTGCCGAAAAGATCCCCCACCACACCTCCATCCTGACCGGCGAGGCGTGGGTGCTCAAGCTCTTGAATGGTCATGAAGACCGGATCAAAATTTGTTTGGGGGTTAAACTTGAGGTGTTTGAGGCACTTGTTGAGGTACTGGTCGAGCAGGGGTTCAAGCGATCGCGTCATGGGATTTCCGTGGAACAACAACTTGCAATATTTCTCTATACCTGTGTGACCGGCTTGGGTTCACGTCAGGTCGCTGAGAGGTTCCAACACTCACCAACGACAATAAACAGGTGTGTATTGAAAGTTATGTGTCTTGATCACACGGTGAACATACAACTTGAACTTGAAACCCTTGGCACTGGCAGGTACTTCCTCGAACAACTCGAATTCTTTTCATCAGCCCCGTTCTACACACGATACGTCAAATTTCCAACTGCAAATACACCGATCTCACCAAAGATAACTGGCGATCCACGGTTCCGGCGCTTCTCGGAGTGTATTGGGGCGATAGACGGAACGCACATTTGTGCGTTCATGCCGATTGAGGAGCATCCCAATATGAGGAACCGCAAGGGTTATCTGTCCCAAAACTGTTTGTTTGTGTGCGACTTTGAACTTGTGTTCACGTATGCGTTGACTGGTTGGGATGGTGCAAGCGCAGACGCAACGCTATGGCACAGCGCGCACTAGAACGATCTCCGAATGCCGCAGGGAAAATACCTTCTTGCTGATGCTGGATTTGGCGGGTCAGATGCACTTCTGGTTCCTTACAGAGGCACTCACTACCACTTAAAAGAGTGGCGTCAAGTGAACCTTCAGTTAGTTCAAGTTCTTGCTTTCGATGAGGAAATAAAAATACTTACCGTGACCTATCAATTCCAGGCTGAAGAATAAAGAAGAGCTATTTAATCTTCGCCATGCTGGACTTCACAACATGATCGAGCGGGCATTTGGAGTGGTAAAGCGTCAGTGGAGGATACTCACCATTCCTCCTGAATATGATTTGGATACACAAGCGCGCATTCTGGCAGCGCTTTGTGCTATTCACAATTTCATTCAAGACCTTGATCCGGAAGTGTTCTTCACACCGGAGTTTCACGCTCACCATTTGGAGCAGGCCGCTGAGGATGATGAAGCGACGGTCCTTGGGGTATTTGGAGAGGGTCCACCTGATGGAGCCGAGAGGCATAGAGCACTGGATCGACGAGATCAGATCGCCGAGGCGATGTGGGCGGATTATCGCTGCGAGGCAATAGAACG
>JBBPRP010000485.1:0-14080 GCA_038093135.1 Leccinum longicurvipes
CCTTTATAGGCCCTACTAAGCTAAGCTCACAATTCATTTAAATCAAAACTTTGACTGCTCCACGTACGTAATAGCCTCGTGACACCTACGGGCCCATCAGATCAGATTGGCGGTGTCATCCTCGCCTCTCGCCCCCATTCCATATCGCCTTACCCTGCACCTGGTGCTGAATCGTCCATATACCACTTCCTCATGCGAAAAAATAGCGCCACACGGAACAGTACATAACCCCAGCTTCGATCAATCTTGATCCCCTGCAGTTAGGTTCACTCTCACTTTTTCTCTTTGTGTGCCATGTCCTCCGGATCTGACGTGGCTAGCGTTGTGCAAATTCTTGAGACGGCTGTTGTTGTACCTGGTATGTCTTCTCACAACACCCATAAAAGAATATCCTTTAATTCTACCGCTAGTGGTTATAATTACTATTGTTGGGTATGATTACAGTAAGTTCGCTGTTTATGCTCTCGAATCTTCACCATGTGATCTCATCGTCACATTTATGTTGTCGGGACTCTAGTCCTTACATTTTCAGATGAGGTATGCTTTCTTGCTTGCTTCCTCTAGTTCTATGGCTGATGAGTTACGATTTCTAAGATAAACAATGTCTGGGTGAGGATGGTCGCTATCATTCATACTTTACGTTCCTGACTGTGCAATAGCGAAAACCTTGGACGTGGGTCTCAACACTATTCGTTATCGTACGTCAACCCCCTCGTAACACTTCTTTCCCATGCTCACCATCCTCGTTCCGTAGATACGTTATATTGGTCTCCTTTGGACTATGTACGCCTCTGATTACCACTCCTAATACTCGAGTGTCTGCTAATTTTGAGTCCACCGCCCAGCTCTCTTGCAATCAGTATGTTTAATGATATTGCTGAGTAATGACCGCGCTGACCAACTGACACTTATAGTCGGTGGTATTTTGTTACCTGGTCCGGATATCGTCAGTTTTCGACTCGCACACTTAACCACCAATCAGTCGATGACCGTATTCAATAGGTGTTGGTACCCTATTTGCACATTATATTCGAGTTAACGGTCAATCAGATGTAAGTTACCATCTGCAGTTATCAGTTCCAGTGTGAAACATGAATACTATTTCGCAGGTACAGCGTTGTTTGTGATTGGGGATTGGGGATATATGGTGTTTCTTGCGGCTGCCGATCGTGAGTGGCCATGTCCACTAACCTATTGTTTCCTTGTATGAATTTTGTCACAGTGGTGATGATTCTGCGCGTTTACGCACTGTGGGGCCATAATAGAGTGGTCCTCGCGATCCTCATGTTTATTTGGGTATCGCAAGTCGTCATCTCGTTAGTTTGGGAAATCCGATATTATGGACCTGGTAGAACACTTTCAGGTACGTTTGGCAGCCCCAAATTCCCAATTCAGTCTTGAGCAGCGCGCCGACCTTTTTTTTTCCAAAAAAAAAAGTGTCTGTCTCTCAGGTCCTCAATTACAAGTTTTGCAACTACACGTCCACTGTAGCATCCCCCTCGGCGACATGGAGATCAATTCCCCGATTTTCTCTCGGGGCTGCTCTGTTGATTCTGACCGTCGTCCCAACATTGAGATATTCAATTGAGATGTATAAGGTGACAAAAACATGGCGGAGCAACCGCCCCATCAAATTACTGGTCAGGGAAGGAATGGTTTATGTCATCGTGTACGTCTTAGTTGTCACATCTTGGTTATGGAGTCTTCTCTCCGTCATTCGCGCTCGTCGAGCCCGCCGTTTCATACTTCGCTCAAACGACGCCAACGGTGCTAATCTTCCCTTTTTTTTATGAACCAGGAACCTGCTATACAATATTGTTAATTCGGTCACAATATCAAACTTCGACTTCCTGATCTTTATCGACTCTTTTAGTTATGCGGCTTCCTGTGCTATCATGCCACGGTTCATCATCAGTATTCGGGAACTTTACGACCGAGACAATCAGAACCGACTGCAAGGGATAGACACCGGGTTCGGCTTGTACTCGCAGTCTGTTGCATTCCAGGCTGCAAGCATTTCTGCGGACACCGATGCAGATTCGATGGGCGACATGGAAGCGGAAGGAGGTACGGGAGAGTTGAGGGCAATACCGCTCAATACGATCGGAGACTATAGAATGAAATCAAAGGGGATGGAAGTGTAACAGTGCTTGTTCGGATTTCGGGGGACCGGATCACTCTTTGTTCGAAATTCTTCGTTTGTGGGGTTATACTGAAAAATGTGAATGTAATATACCATGCCACAGACATGGGTAAATGTACATATTCAAGTGAATGTTTATGCTGCAGCCTATGATCTTCTATTGGTGGTGCGTTACGTTGTTACCACAAAACTAGCAACCAACCCCACCGTCACTATGCGTTATTAGTATTGTGCTTACAGCGTCGCTCACCCCAAATTCTCCTCTCAGACTCCGTGTCGCGCTTATGGAAAATAACAGATGTCTTCTTCCTGTTGGCTCCGTCATTTGCCTGTCTGTCGTCGTTTCTTCTTGCTGCTTCTGCTGAACAGGCTCCAAGACCATTGGAATAATGTTCATGGAAAAGTTTTTTTTCCACGAGGCTGAGCACGAGGCAAAGTAAATTGTAGTAATGTTCCTGACTTGTTGACAGTTCAACGTCAGTTGCCTTGAACGGCGAGCGCACTGGCAAGAAGGGCGGTTTGGCTCCGAGTCGTATGCGAATTAACGCAATGTGTAGCCACTTTAGCCTCCCGTAGCGCCCACCGTCCGTTTTTACTGTAAATAGAGGCACTCGGATGAAACCGTTCGCGGTAAGAGGCAGTGACTCAAAGATATTCGATCAAGTGCCATTGATCCGTTGACAGGTCCTTAATGAGTCGATGATCTACTATGAACAGCATTTCCACGAATCGACTGAATAGCCACTTAAGTAAAAGAGACTCGTTGGGAATCATGTCCATATGGTATCTAAGCACGGAGTGCGGTCGATCAAAAGAATTGGCTTGTAACCGCAAACCCTGATGGACGGATGTCAACTAAGCACCAGTCGTTGCAATGATTACAACATTCTTATGCTGCTCCCGCGCGTCCTCGGGGCCATTGTCTAAGAAATCGGGTCAATGAGGTGAAGTGGAGGGGGGAGTGTATATATGATGAGGCTCACGGAGCGTAGACCAAGTTTTGGCGATCACCCTGAATATATAGCCTCCATGTCAATGCTAGCTTTCGACATCCCTGACCACGCTGAGCTCGATTTCCCCCGGGTCTTCCACGTTCATACCCGCCGCATGCGGATCTTCCTCATAGGTACTAGTGTGGTGGTCTGCGAATGCGATCGTAGACTTGGGGATGTCCAAGACAGTAACTGTTCGGGATGACCCAAATCCGCTGTCGATCCCCCGCCATTGGTTCTGATGATCACGGTCATAGAATCGCCGAATACCGATGATGAATCGGGGCATGATAGCGCACGCCAACGCATAACAAATAAAGTTAAGGAAGTACATCACATTCGTCAAGATTCGGGACCTGGGTGTGATAACCCCGAGAACATTGAAAAGTAGATTCCTGGTTCAGGAGTGAGCATCCGGGCGGATACGATGAAGAGAAGAAAACGTACACAATAAAGTAAACAGTGCCTTCCCTCACTAATAGCTTCACAGTGGACTGCTTTGTTCTCCATTGATTCGTCATTCTATACATCTCAATCGCCTGATTCACCGACGGAATGACAGCAAGAATAAGTAATGCGGTCCCGAGAACAAACCGGGGGATTGCTCTGTATATCACTAGATAGGGGAACATGTCATCCTGGTAAGCGCAATATGCACCAAATCCGGGCACATGTTGCACTTTCACTGAACGCAAAAAGAATAAGCAGGGGGAATATGAAGTCTGGATTTTAATACGAAACATGCCTGATAGCGTCCTACCGGGAAATTCATAGATTCCATCCCAAATAAAAGTGACAAGGATTTGCGGAACATAAATGAACAAAAGGATGCAAAGGACTGTCTTGGATTTATTCCACATGGCATAAACACGCCAAATCATCACCACTTAAGGCATAAATTAGCACGCGAATATACACGAAGTTATCCAACAGGCAACTCACGATCGGCGGCGGCGAGGAACAAGGCATATGCCCAAAAATGTACTACAGTTATCGCCGTACCTTTGAAACGCCATCAGTATCTTATCTATGTACCAAGAGAGAAAGGACGAACTCACATCTATTCGACTGTTAATATAGTAATAAAACTTACAAAAAATGATTTCTTACACCTGTTAGATCGCAATATTAACAACGAATTGATTGGTTTGTCAAGTAGACAACCTACATGGACAGGGCCAGGTAAAAGATGGCTATGATCTAAAAGCGAACTTTATGGTTAGGCTAAAACCCTCGGTGGTCTATGCAAATCCACACACTAAGCGCTGATGCGCTTGAAAACGAATTCGAAGTCAGCAATGTATTCGAGCGTGCCTGAAGGAAACAATATGTAAACTCACGTGATCCAGCAAAGACCAGTGCACCGAATCTATCAGAGATCCAATGTGAGCATCAACGGGGTGGGTGAAGTACCGAGATAGAAGTTCCATGAGATGGGAAGTTGGGGAACAAGAAGAGGGAAGCAGGGGGAGCAGGGAGCGATCAGCTTCGAATTCCATGCATCAGCGTGCGTGGTAAGGACCGATACGTACAATAACAAACAGCGTAGAGATCCAAGTCCAGTTTCTGCACTGTGGAACCATATTCAGAAACGTGGATCCGCTGGAGACCATCTGCAGCTTGAACTAACCCAAACATAGTCTATCTTTATAACTCATTAGCCATGGACACAAGAGAAGATGGAAAGCGAACTACCTCGCTCGGTAAAGTGAGGACTGGGATGCCAGTGATAACGTTGCGATAGTTCGTTACTTCGAAACAAAATAGATGATGTTGCACGAAATCCTCACTCACGGTAATCATATCCAACAGCACTCATCATCATGACTAGAGGCCGGCGATAAGATAAAACCATGGCAAGAACGATTGATCATACCTCCTGAATAGTCATATAGCTTGATTGATTTCAGAGTGTCGTAGGACATGGCATGTAGAAGGAAAATGGAACTGTCGCACTGCGACAAAGTTGGGAGCGCAGAAGGAGACCGGTGACAGTGATTCGGCACGCCCTGACATCCTCAAGTAATAAATACATATACGTAAATCTCGCACCGCGAAGCGATGACCGGAGACAAGTGTGTGGCAGCGACTCTATGGACTTAGCAACGTGCTGCGCCGGCCCTCGAGAAAACAGCATTGTAACGTAAAACCTTTTTTTTTGCGATTGGCTAGCTGAGACACCATGTAAATTATTTTTTTAAAAAGGGCTCGACAGGCGCAGTAGTGAAATTCAGACTGTTTTGCGATAGATCAGTCATATCGGTCATTTCAAGGGGCTCGCTCGCTTGTTGAAAGCTGCGCTCAGCAAGGGCTCAACTTGGGGGTTGGCCGCGAGCACTCACTGAAAGCTGTCGGAGTTCGATCAGCATTAAATTCAGAGCCGAAAACCGTTTAACATCCGATCCACTCAGATCTACCCTGATCGGGTGGGGAAACTCCTGTCTCACCGGAAACAGCCGATTCAGCCTGAGTGTGACTGACTGCCGCAGCAGAAGAGCCTACTAGTTCATAATCCTGGTATCTAATTCAGCTCACTCTGTTAGCTGCTTAACAGGTCATGTCACGAGCCATGGTGATAGTGGCGTCCTGCTGTACTTCGAAGTCCATACTTCGGTAACCTAAGAAATATGCATGCTTGTCATTACAAACTTGGGTTCTTCAAGGTCACGAAAGATCGAGCCGGAAGGGTTTCGGAAGGTCGATTGCATCCTCGGCTCGGAACACCCAGTCTACGCCACAAGAGAATGTATTGATGTGCTGATTCTACTACTAAATATTAGTTCAGAAACTCCGAGCCTGATATATGTATCACTGAATCAATACCGAATTGATCGAAACCTCAGCCGGGGAAGTTGAGATTTCCTCAAACTGTAACTCTGTAATGTGACTGATCCCACCCGAGCAACCGTACCGCACCCACGGGCAACGGCACGGGCACTTTCCACCTGCCACTTTTTTTTTTTTTTTTCGTGCGTACTAGTGGATCAGCCTCTCACGGACCAGTCCCCCCTGGTCTCGTACCCTCATATGCTGGGTTAGAGAAATGTATTTGAAGCTGTCATGGGCCGCGCTGCACCCCGGAGTAAAAATTCTTCTAGAAGATCGATGCAAAATGGTGCCTGTTTCAGGACTCGGAATCATCCCGGACAGTGTGTGAGGGCGCTGGCAGGTCTGCGTTGAGACTAAACACCGACGACGCCGTTGATTTCCTTTTCTGGAGTTTGAGGGTTCAAGAAATCAAGGTCACGGCAAGGATCCGTCTTGATAGGCCGCATTAAGCTTTCGAGGCATGCCGCTCCATGCGGCGCATCGCGCGCGACGTCCGGGCCGA
Source organism: Leccinum longicurvipes (assembly GCA_038093135.1). Classification (NCBI taxonomy): domain Eukaryota; kingdom Fungi; phylum Basidiomycota; class Agaricomycetes; order Boletales; family Boletaceae; genus Leccinum; species Leccinum longicurvipes. Next base: position 6,467 of record JBBPRP010000485.1, read on the forward strand.
TGGTCATAGAACTCACTAACACCGCCGTCGTTTCAATTCGATAACCTGAATCATGCCCGCAGTGTGACTCGTCGGTGCATGGCCTACGGCACCGTGATACCGACGTTCCTCTTGTTCCGTACCGACGACGAAGCGATTCGAACCTGTCACTCCGCCCCAACATTCATGGTTTGTCGTTCACATGAGGTACATACCACTGCCCCGTAGAGGATAGCGCCGAATATGCGTTTACCGACCGAAGTGAATAAAAGGAACCCAGGACGAAAAAGGAACGCCAGAGTCGCGCAAACGTCGGACAGCATGATGCAATGCCTCTGCAGCTTCGGTGCTGTCGGGAACCTTCCCTTCATCCCGAAAGAGATGCTCGTAGACGTCCCTGGCCACTCTCGGCGCGTCACGGTCCACTATCGACCACATCGTCGCGATTACGCTGCCATAACCGGCTAGAAGCATCCCAGCAGCCAGGTGCACAGACTCCTCCGACAGATTCTCGTCTCCCTGTGCAGTCTGACAGGCGGAAAGAAACGCAAGTCCACCTTGAGGGCGTGATAGTCGAATGATGTCCGAAAGTTTCAAACGACGACGGTCCGCAAGACAGAGTCCGCTATCGAGACGGATGATAGGATCCTGTACCCCGTGGCATGCGAAATGGACCCAGTCGGCGTTCGTCATCTTCACCATGACATCCTCGATACTACCGTCAGAGTGTCTCAGCGTGACGAATCGAGACTTTGCAGAGAGTGTTTGAATGTAATCAATCTCTTCCTTGACCCCAGAGAGCCTAAAGTGACCATCATCCGGTGGCTGAGGGACAGTAACGATGCGGATATTGGACGATGGTTCTTTTCCTTCTTTCCCAGTGTATGGAACGAGAGCACCAAGAATGGGTATGTAGGAAGATATAACAAAGTCGGATAGCTTTGTACCTGCCTGGGATGTACCGTAGAGACCGGCAGCATGTATAGGCAGAAAGGAAAAAGGTCCCGTCGGGCACCAAAATATGCGTGTCATTTTCTCAGTGCTAGATGATGGTGCCTGGGAAACAAAAATGTCATTCGGACATTACCAACTGCGAGACGAACAGCGTACTGAAAAGCCCAGGGCCACAAGAACAGGGTTCACAACACTCTTCCAGAGGAATGCCAGGACACGGCGGAACCTGTCATCAAATGAGTACTCCTCGACTTCTAGTACGGGTCCACCCTCTCTATCATAGCCTTCGATACAGTCCTCCTTTGATGACATTTTGAGTGAGTGCTGCCAATTAGAATCTTCGATGAGCACTTGATTGACCTCATGCGGGACGTTTGGATAGCTGCGTTGGAGCAATAGACACAGCATCTCTTCTATCACCGGATAACTGACATCAGGAAGGGCAACGGGGATGACACTGGTTGACCCAGACTCGATAATCAATGCATCACATCGGTGCTTGCTAGCGTTTAGGTAAACAACCGGTCCGGATTTCACCCCAATGACGAGCTCTTCTAAAGTCTTCGGGAGTAAGAACCTGTCAAAACCAGGCAAGGATCGTATTTCGTCAAGTAGTTTTTCTCGTCGAAAAGCGAGCTCGTGGTGCCTCTGTACTTCGTTCTCCAGCGATCGGATTTCGACAACCGTATGGTCCACTTGCCGGTGGACTATCAGATTGTCACGAAAACCAGCACGTTCGAGCTGTTGGGAGATCTCTTGGAATTGATGACCTAGAGTAGGATGCTTTTCACGAAGTTCATCAACTGGAGTGCGAAGTTGCAGAAATTGAGACCAAACAACGGAACGCCCTTGCTCCAACCACTCCACAGCCATTTCCGTACAACCAGCCTCAAGTGCGGTGGCGGCGGCATCTCGTGCTAGATCTGCAGCTTCAACGAGCACACGATGGCGTTCTCTGAGCAGGAGGCCGAGCCATGCTAAATGTGGAAGAAGGTTGATTGCGGTGGTATATGCGTCAAGGAGAGTCTGTGAGTTGCCTTGGAAGTGCGCAGCAGAAATCCAGCGACGAACAGCACGAAAGCGAACAGAGGGGGGACCTGCAGAAATGCGACTAGCCGAGGAAAAGCAGAGAGTGGCTGCACGAAGATCGGAAGAATCACCGGAGTGTTCAAAGGATGCCATCAAAGAATGACCAAGGTTGTTCAGCCGAGCTGGCTTCTTAGGATGACCGTCTAAGGTAAGCCGGACTGCTTCTTCTAGCATCAAAATAGACTTCTTGATGTCTGTGAGGTTATGGAGGTGCTGAAAGCGACAACATAATGAGGATCCAAGGGTGTCCAAGAAAGTCGACTTGTCTGGATGGTTATCAGGGCTGAGACGAATTGCCTCCTCAATCATTGAGATAGACTTGTCAATGTCCGCAGCGTCACCTAGGCGCTCAAAGCGATGATATAGCGAGGCTCCGAAATTGTTCAGCCAAACTGGCTTATCTGAGTGGTCGTCAGCAGTAAGATTGACAGCCTCTTCGTTCATTGAAATGGACTTGTTGATGTCAGCGAGGATACCAAGAAACGCAAAGCGTAATGATAAGGAAGTGGCGAGGTTACTCAGCCGGCGTGGCTTGTCTGGATGGTTGTTAGGAGTGAGGCGGACGGCCTCCTCTTTCATTGAAATGGACATGCTGATATCTGCAAGGTCCTCAAGGTGATCAAAACGACGGGATAGCGAGTTCCCGAGACTGTCCAGTAAACTTCGTTTGATTGGGTGGTCATCAGGAATGAGACGAACAGCGTCTTCATTCAATGCAATAGACTTGTCAATGTTGGGAAGGCCACCGACGCGTTCGAACTGAAGGAACAATGCCTTCCCGAGATTGCTCAGTCGACCTGGCTTGGACGGGTGATCGTCAGGAGTAAGTCGGACCGCCTCTTTCAACGACCTCACGGACTTGTCGATATCTCCGAAGTCACCGATTAGCTCGAAGCGGTTCAGTAACGAATTCCCAAGGTTATTCAATCGACGTGGCTTGTCTACATCGCCATCGGGGGTAAGGGAGACGGCCTGCTCCCTCATCGAAATGGACTTGTTGATGTCCGCAAGATCATGGAAGCGCTTGAAGCGATCCATTAGTGCGTTCCCAAGGTTGTTCAGCCGGTTTGGTTTCTTCGGGTGGTCATCGGGAGTCAGATGGACTGCTTGCTCTAGTGTGGAAAGGGTCCTTTCGAAGTCCGTGGGGTCACCGTACCTCTGAAAGCGACACAACAATGAATTCCCGAGGATACTCAACAGTCCTGGCTTGTCAGGATGGTCATCTGGAGAGAGACGGATTGCATCCTCACAAAAAGAAACAGACTTCTCAAGAGCTGCGAGGTCATCGAAACGTAGGAAGCGGTGCAATATTGTGGATCCGAGGTTGCCCAACCGGTTCGACTTGTCAGGATGGTCATCGGGAGTGAGACGGATTGCCTCCTCTTGCGTGGAAATGGACTTATTGAGGTCTGCAATATCACCTAGGCGGTCAAAGCGACGCAATAATGCGCCACCGAGGTCTTCCAGCTGGCTAGGCTTGCCTGAATGGTCATGAGGAGTGAGATGGACGGCCTGCTCTTTCATCGAGATGGACCTGTCAAGGTCCGCGAGGGAATTAAGGCACGTAAAGCGACTGAAGAGCGAGTTCCCAAGGGTGACCAACAAAAATAGCTTGGAAGGGTGACCATTGGGAGTGTTTTGCACCGCGAGCTCGAATATAGATATTGCGCCGTGGATATCAGCGAGGTCGCCGTTATCTTGGAACCGCTGGTATAATAGCCTTCCGACATCAGCTAGGACAGCGTGCTGTCCTTCTTCGGTATGTTTTTCCAGCTGACTGACGGAGCGTGTCTCCGATAACTATCGTCTTAAAGTCAGAACGTGTGAGGAACAAAACGAATAACCACTCGCGTCACGTTTCGTCGTTTCATTTACGTCGCAAACGCGCCGTTCGGCGATAATTCTGAGCGACAAGCACGACGGGAAAACCTGGTATATCTGAGTCGTGATGCCTAGGGGGAAATGTCAGACAACAAAGGCGATAACCACAAAAAAACACACGTTTGAGTTGTTCATTCCGATCAAGTACCTCTCCAACGGGAATCTTGAATTCGCCCACCATCTCTCCTTTTCCAAGGGTTGGTCCAACCTCCAAGGATGCAAAGACCCTGAGCGAAACGATAGATGATCGATCCGATGGTCTTAATATTATTCAGTAAAAGCAGCACGGATAGGAACCATTGTGACGGACAGGAGGATTTCCTCATCCCATTCCACGACATCTTTGCCTGCCAATATAGGCTTAGTCGAAGTCCTCCAAGTCTTTCCGTTGATTTCCACATCCATGTAGAAGCCTGCTGGCATGCGACGGAGGGTAGACACGACATTCATGACATGAAGCTCTGCACCGGAATGTTAACAGAATTTTAAGTGCATATGCCACGAATAATGACGTATGCGTACGAGTGATGAACACGTGTTCGCGTCTATTTGCTACATCGAACAAGTGCGATGGTGAGTCTACTAATCGACCCGGATGATCGTCCTGTGGTCGAGGTGAAGTTGTGAACCGGTTGCCTTCATTCATCAGTGTGAAATGAAGTTTGAGAGGGGGAGGAACTTGGATGCCAAGTACCCAGTATTTGTGTTCTAAGCAATGCCGTGGACGCTGTACATGTCTGATGGAGACGGAACCAACCGCCTGCCAAGCTGTGATAGCCCCGGGTTACGAAGACTCGGTGACCAGAACTAGCTCAGCACTTCATAAATGACGGTACCAATTGCAGTTCGAGAAGTTCAATTGAAAGACTTGAATTGAAGTTGACGCGACAGATATTAGCCTTACTCACAGCTGAGTCAGAGGATATTCTGACTGGTTCTGACTGGTTCTGAAAGTGGACCTGGAATGGTCGACGCTACCTAGCAATTCAGGTGGAGCCCGAACTTTATTATGCCAGTATACCAAACACGACGTTCAGCCAGGATCGCCTGTAAGTCCTCATCAATGGACCCTCCTGCACTCCCAACCCCAGCCCCTTCCAAACCTAGGGGCCACTGTGGCTGAGGTTCCAGGGCAAGTCATCAGCCTTCTATCCAAGTCCCAATCTATCCACCCTCCAACACCTCTTCTTCACATCCCACTCCCCGGTTTGTGGTTCAATGGACCACCCATCAAACAGACTGCCTGGTTGCTTGGCTCAAGGAGCATAGTGCAGATTGCACCATCCTCTTTTCAGAGAATAAGGCAAGCCGGATCGCCACCACCGAGCGACCATCTGGCAAGGACAAGATTGCCATCCAGATGGTGATCGCGCAATCGATCTTTAGCGAGGACCCTACCTGGAAAGACCTTTGGGCAACATCGTTGAAGAAGTTTGGGTTGTTGGTTGGGAACCGCATCACATAGTGAGTCGCTCACCATCACTGATTATTATGAATACATTTTACTGATGATCTGTCCAGTCTTCATAAGCAGTTCATCGAGAAATACAATATCCTGCACAAAACCAGCCAAGGGGTCCAGCCCGAGGATGGCACTGTCAACCCACAACAATCCATTTCCAATACGTTCCCCTGGTACAACAACCTATATCCCATCTGGCATGGGATTCCGAACATCACTGTGACGCCTATCAATTCAAAACCGGGCCAGTCGCGCGACTCACAATTTGTGCGAGGCATTGAAGGCACGGATGTCAATGCCCCTGCCGCCAGTGGTGCACCTCCTGCTGGATCCTCCTCTACCGACCGGCATGACATCGTTTCCCCCCATGCACACATTGATCACCCACAGTCTGCCATCGAGGCTGACCAGCTGGACCCCCAGCTCCGCCCTCCTCCCCCTCATATTGATCCCCGCCTTCAAGATCCTCCCCCTCCTGCCACTGGCAGTGAGATACACGATCCATGGACCCCTTCTCCTCTGGGCCACATTGAGTCACCCCCACCACACATTTATCCCCCAGTGTTGGATGACAACATCGACATGGACAACAATGATCCCAACATGGGATCTATGTCTCACCATGCCGAAAAGTGCAAGGTAAGCACTAACTTTGATTGATTTTTACAGCAATGGTACTAATTTATCTAGGCCATTGAAGATCCTGCCCAGGATTCCGACCTCAACCTCAACCTTGACCTTGACCTTAACGCTGTTAAGCACCGAGGTCGGAGAGTGCTATGACGTGCACTGCAACAACCAAACAAGAGAGGAATACGCAGAAAGTGTCGGGAAGAGGAATGAGGCGCGCGAACGAGTATAGACGGCCGAAGGGCGGCGTCGAGGATACTACGGCAATAGGTGCTTACCGGGGTTTGAAGACCCAGAGACTCCCAAGCAATAGCGTAAAGCTTAAGGGCCAATGAGGCGCTGAAGACAAGAGGAGAATGAACTATAATTGACTGAGGATGTACAATACATGCGAGGAGATTATATACCTGCTACAAAGGGGCACAGACCATGTAAGTAAGCTAGCCCTAAAGTAGCATGAGGTCTCCATGAGGCGTTGGTAATGATGTCATGCTCAGTCATCCTATGATGTCATGGTCTGGACCAATGACTAAGGATGTCAGGTGACAAGGTCTAGAACCAAGTCACGTGACTGTGAAGTAAGCAGGATAGGTGCGGGAGAAGAGATAAGATAAATGATAAGTGCCAACCTGATAAGATAAGATAACTAGAGATCACATGATTGGAACTCGGAAGAGTCACGTGACCATAGAAATAGAAAAGGGGACGCATGGTTACTAGGAACTAGGAGGTGCAGACGAGATTCACAACATAGATCAGCTAACCAAAGAAGTCAAATTTATTCCCACAGTCAAAACCATTAACACCCTAGGAACAGCAAGGTTATACCTTGACAACATGTGGAAGCATCACGGACTCCCATGCTCTATTGTATCCGATCGCGGACCTCAGTTCACTTCCCAAGTTATGCAGGACATGTAAGTCCCTAGGAATTAAAACAAAAATGTCAAACGCATATCATCCCCAAATAGATGGCCAGACAGAACAGATGAATAGAGATCTACAACAGTATCTCCGCCTGTTTACTGCTGAAAATCAGAACAAGTGGACAGACTGGCTGGCCCTGGCACAGTTCTCGTACAATTCAAAGCAGCAGTCTTCTACAAAGAAATCCCTGTTCGAACTGACTCGGACATACAGTATGCTCCATGCATGGGATTTGAAAAACACACGTGTATGGCACCCTCTGCTGCAGACTTTGTTGGAAATACCAAAGATGTGCTTAATGAAGCCAAAAATAACCTAAAAACCACTCAGGAAGTGATGAAATGAAAAGCCGACAAACACCGCACAGAAGCACCACCATATTCTATCGGAGATCTGGTTTGGCTAAGCACAGACGACCTACGCCTCACTAGACCCTCACGTAAACTAACGGAGAAATGGATTGGACCATACCCAGTCACCGCTCTCCTTCCCAATGCGATCAAACTACACCTCCCGAAAAGCATGCATGTTCAGAATCGCTTCAATGTTTCAAAGGTAAAACCCTACAAGGGACCTTTAGATGGACAACCGGTGGATAAACCCAGACCAATACATATTACACCCGAACGAGAGGAGGAATTCGAGGTGGATTACCTTGTGGACTCCAGACTCTACCGAAAACAGTTGGAATA
>JBBPRP010000486.1:0-14060 GCA_038093135.1 Leccinum longicurvipes
GACGACAGAACTGCAAGCTCTGCAAGTCGTGTCCATGCTCGACGCTCGTGTCGAATTCCAGACCCACTTTGCGCTTGGGGAGAACTAACCGACCCCCAAATCATACTCACCCACCCACTGCTAATGTTCAAAGCGCCCAGGAGCTTATCAAACTCGTCAATTGCTCCTCTGGAGCTCAGCGCATCGATGAGTGGATTCGACACTTTATTGGTGGCGCGCACGGTATACTCAGTGGAAGACGAGTCGGGTTCGGAACCAGTGTCGCTAACGTCAGGAGAGTCGGGGGGTGTTGGAAGATCTTGCGCTTCGCGTGAGGGTGTGACATGTCCGCGATAAATCATTGACGCAAATGGTATGAGCTGCATCAACCGCGACTGGTAGGCTTTCCGGGGAACGGGGATCCAAGGAACAACTATGGAAGCGAAAACTGCCAAGGATGCAAGCAAGTGAATAACTTGTACAAGGTCATTCCATGCCCAACCCATCGCAGGCTGGGCCGAGAGAGTGGCATGGGATAATACAGAACCTTGGTGGGTATGGTGATGCGGAACTGGCTGGGTATTGGAAGTCAACGGTGAATTGAAGAACGAAAAAAGGGCGAAGACAGCAAGAAGGTATTGCTGAGACTGGGTGACCTGAGAGGCCATGGGGGGAACTGCAATTCCTTGCTGACCGGGGTCAGAGAGCAACACGGGGGCGACTGGGATGATCGGTGGAGGTACATTGGGTTGTATTTTACGCGGGCGACCGCGTTTGCGCTTTTCGCCAATGACACCCGGTGCAACTGGGGCCTCACCGCCAGTAGCAGCAGGAATGCGAGCAGCGGGGGCAATCTTGCGTTTCTCCTTCTTTGAGGCTTCGACTTTCAATTTCTTTCTTGCGCGTTCTGAAGTATCTCCGTCGTCTTCCCCTTCCCCATCCCCATCTTCATCGTCGCTAGCTTCTTCTGTACCTTCGCAATCGATCTCGTCCTTTTCGGGACCTCCGAACTTCTTCATCCACCCGATTTCCCATTCTGTTAAAATATTCTGTCCACCCGGGAATCCGCAGATCAGAGTTCGCAGGCCATCTTGCTCGCGTTTCAGTCTAGCCTCTCGCTTCTTCAAAACACTAAAGGGAGGATGTGAGTGACATGTTTCTGGCGGTGATTTGAGTAGATTACCGGATATATTCGACCGCTTTTCCAAGTACGTTCGCCTTGCTACCTTTTCGAGCGACCTTGACACCATCTATGTAACCACGATCGTCCACCCTATATTCATCGCTCTTGTAATTCTGGTCCAAAACGCGAAGAGCTGGAACAGCAGCTTTGAGACTTTGGATGCGAGCATTCAGATTAGTACGGTATCTGCGTTCGATGGTGGTATGGCTTGTCTTTGGACGGCCCGACATTACAGTGTTTATGACATGGGTTTGGGGGCCTTGGACGGAATGTACAGGCGGCGGGAGAGGAGAGGGAGGAAGGGGTTGCTGCACTGGTAGATGCGATTGGAAGGGAATTGCTAACGGTACATTGGCCTGAGAAGGGAAGGTAGGGACAGCATCTGATACTGCATTACTATTCAACGGACGGACTTGACGGGAATAAGACGCACCTGCGGTCACTCTCGGTCCCACGGGGGCCGCTGGTGAAGCACGCGCACTCGGTGAGCTGACAGGGCTGGAGGTACTAAAGCCGGAAAAGCTTTCATCTGCGGAGGCGGATGCAGAGCTGAGTGTGGGGGAAGAGAAGGAGAACGGGAAGGAGGAATTGAGCAAGTCCATGGGTTGGATGGGGACTGTGGGCGCGGAATGGACTGGAGCCTTTCCGTCAATAAAGAGAGCGTTTGGATTGACAAAGATAGAGTTAAAGTCGAGATCCATTGGGAGCGAGAAGTCGAATGGAGCATCTTGCTTTGCGTCATGGGTATTGTTGAGGAGCATGTACAGCGGGTCCGATGGGTCCAACACAAAGTCCGTACCAGCGCCGTCAGCGCTGTCTGTATCAGCGGAGCTCATCGCCATTGACGGTGAGGATGATGATGGTGGTAGAGGAAAAAGAAAGTCTGCACGGCCTGGATATGGCACCACTTTGCTACATCGAATTGTTAGTTCCATATCGGGTATGTTATTCCCAGGTCAATCACTCAAAGTCCCAGGTTCTCTCCCACTCACTTGGACTTGCAAGCTATGAAGTCGGAAGTCGGTTCGTTAGTTTGTGCTCACGCTTTCGTTAACTCTAACACATCGTAGATTTCAGTTACTTTGGTGGTGCAGAGTCTCTCACAGATGGGAAACGCTCCCCCCGTCGCACCGTCGTCGCGTCTTCGACCGGCAATGACGACGGTCGATCCCATCCAGGACCGCCCCAGGACCCTTCTGATTTTCTCTGGCTGATGACAGAGGAACCACACCGTTCTCGGCGAATGGCCATCTTGAAGGCCCATCCAAACGTCGTCAAGCTCATGGGCCACGAACCTCTCACCAAATACGTCGTCCTTGCGGTCGTGTCCCTGCAACTTTTTGTGGCTATACAACTTCGGCATTCTCATCCACTCTCTTGTTGGTTCTTATTCCTCGCATATGTGGTCGGTGGCACCGCAAATCACAATCTTTTCCTTGCAATTCATGAGATCACCCACAATCTCGCGTTCAAAGGCATCAGCGCCAATAAAGCGTTGGCTGTCTTTGCAAATATACCTATCGGCGTACCTTATTCTGCTTCGTTCAAGGTATGTCGTAACTAGTATTAAATCTATGCCATCATTTATCTCCTCGCCGAAAGAGATACCACCTTGAGCATCACAAACATCTCGGCGAAGACGGCATAGACGTGGATCTTCCAACCCACCTTGAGCTTCTTTGTCTTAACAACGTTCTTGGAAAGACTTTCTTTGCGTGCGTGACCTTGCCCCTTGGCCACGTCAAACCCTCATCCCCATGGAAGCACTTTCCAGATATTCTTTTACGCGTTGAGGCCTGGCTTCGTTCGCACGCAGACACTCACTAAATGGCACTTTATCAACCTGGTCGTCCAGCTCATATTTGACTACGTCTTGGTTCAAATATTTGGTATTCGACCATTGTTGTACCTGCTGTTCTCTAGTTTCTTTGCTGGCAGTCTACACCCATGTGCCGGTCATTTTATCGCCGAACACTATGTCTGGGACGGTCTCAATCAAGAAACCTATAGCTATTACGGCCCTCTCAATCTTCTGGCATACAACGTATGTCGATTTTCTAGCGTTCCCTCTAAATGACTAACCCTGTTTGATAGGTCGGATATCACAACGAGCATCATGATTTCCCATCCATCCCTTGGACACGTCTCCCTGCTCTTCATGCCCTCGCACCCGAATTCTATGACTTGATTCCGTCGCACCCAAGTTGGCCCATGGTTATCGTTAACTTCATCCGCGACCCCGAGGTTGGCATCTTTGCACGGGTGAAGAGACCCGCGAAGAGTAGCCCACTTAGTGGCCAGGTCACCCCAAGCGAGAGTTGCGATGGATCAGAGAAGGACTGAGCATACCTCATGGGATCGCTTTGCTGTCGGTATTCTGTAAATTCGAGTATCGCGAATTGGAACAAGTTGAGAACTACTCCAAGCCAAACGGATGGATGATGAAATACTATGACGCGGCGGTACTAACATAAGAATGCTATATTTACTTTTCAGACTAACTGACGTTTGAATGCCAACGAGCATGTGTGCAGCTCCTGCCAACCTAAAAGCATCCTCGTCCCTTTTTCCTAGTTCTTTCTTCATGCTCATCGAGTCTATCAGGCGAAACAATATGCACAACGTCCCACTCGAGTCTGGACATGCTCTAGAGGCTCCGCGGGCTCCAGTAACGGGAAAGCGTCGTAACAGGACAGACACCGACAAGTTCGTCGAGCGGCCGTATCTTCCTCGCGCATCTGTCGCCCCAAGCGTCGAACACAGCGAAGGGAGTGCCCGCCACGCTGAAAAGTACTCGGACTATGTTAGTGCTCCTTTCATTTAGTGCGGGTTTCCACTCTTGACGAAGTTGGCCCATCTAGTCTGTGATGCAACAGCACTGCGTGTATTGGGATCCGGACGGCGATGGCGTCATCTGGCCGATTGACACTTGGCGCGGGTTCCGGGACCTCGGGTTCAACATCTTGTTTAGCTTGCTGGCGATGATCGTGCTGCACGCCTCACTGTCGTTGCCGACCAGGTCAGCTTCCGCCGGTGGCAACGCCACTTCAAACGACGTTGAAATACATTTGATTGTTTACTAGTCTCGCCAAGAACTACATCCCTGATCCGTTTTTGCGCATCTACGTCGAGACGATCCATGCCGGCAAGCACGGATCTGACTCGGGGGTATTTGACACCGAAGGCCGTTTCGTTCCATGCAAATTCGAGGACATGTGGTGCAAAGTGAGTAGATCTCTGTCCTTTGTTTGGTGCAGCTAACGCGATAATGCAGTACAGCATGACGAACCCCAGGGGCATACCTCGTACGTCGATGAGTCTATACGAGCTCTGGCTGTTCATGCAGGGAAACCGCCTCGCGATGGATCCGTTTGGATGGGCCGCCGGGTTCTTGGAGTGGATGACGACGTTTTTGCTGGTTCAACAAAACGGGATGGTGGACAAGGAAGACGTGCGACAGTTACTCGACGGATCACTATTCTTTGAGATCAGAGCGGCGCGAAGGAGCGAGGCGGGCTGGAACAAGGGGTGGGGCCTGGGCGGAGACGGATTCATTGGCGGACAGAAGGTGCTTCCGTTTGGGTTGTGAATTTGGGCGTACGTTCAGCAAGTGGTTTGGCGAATACTAGACTTTCCTAAATTGTCGAAATGTCAGAGTGGACTTGTCTTTTTGTCTTGACATCTTGACATCAACCAATCCGTCTGAAAGAGGAAATGCTGAAGCTTCGTTTGGACAGACTGGTCACCGGCCGTCTAGTAGTACGATCAATCGTCTTGCACCTCCGTCGCGTCTGTGGATCCGTGCCCCCGGACTGGTCCCTTCAATGGCTACGAACATAATCACTGCCTGCGGCGTCGCCGTGCCAGAGAAACAAACCCGGGAGACGCCTGGTCTAGACACAACATCAAGTGTGAACGTGCCGTACTCCAAGGCTCTCATGCATGGAGTCCAACACTCACACGTATTAGCAGGAGTCGAATACATCCAGCAAGAATGTTGGGACAACGATGGCAGTCCCTATCTGAAGGTGTACACTGGAAGCGGAAAGTAACGTCCTCCCCTTCCGTCCTCTATTCACGTTCGGTCGACGACCGCTCGATTTCCTTGATTGTCAGGCTGAGACAAGTACGCCCCGATCATCGGCGGATAAAGTAGCATCGGATGTGTCGTTGCGACCATGTTTGCGATCGAGGGAGTCAAGGGCGTCGCCACCCCTCATCTTCCGAAAGAATTGGAAGACGCCAAGGTAGCCCGCCGACGTCGCCATGTATGGCTGCGAGGTCAACCTGATCGACCTTGATTTGTAGCACGATGCCGACTGCCAGCGGCTCGTTGTGTCGCACATGGAAAGGTTTGACCATCTGAACGTGCTCGTCAACAACATGTCGAAGCGAATGTGGGTACCCGGGTCCGTGCCCCCCTGTGCCCCCTCCCCATCCATCCAGCCTCGAGTGATAACGCATGACGCATTGACTGCGCACCACCTGCAGCATTGAGCGAAAAGAACAAATGGATCTGGATAAAGTTCACAGTACCTCTGAACCTAACATCATTTAGCTAGATTGTTGCCATCACCAAGTTTGCCGTTCCCCATATGAAGTATGGCTCCAGTATTATCAACACCACGTCTGTTGTGACGTACGCCGGGTCACCCAGTGTCGATGAGCTGGTCGCTGGATTGAACTACCCTACGCCGCAGCCTGATGTTTGGTCATAGTCAATTGCTTCTACGAAAGGGGCAATCACGTCTTTCACGCGCTCCCTCGCAAAGCAACTGGCGTCCAGGGGCGTACGTGTGAACACAATAGCACCGAGACCTGTGGGTCACCGCGCTTCAACCGGGCATCGACGAATGCCGAGGATCAGAGGCGCAGCTCAGTCAGCAGAGCTTGCTCCTGCATCTGTCTTCCTTGCAAGCCCTGATTCGAACATAATGACGGGGACTTGTATGCATGTGAACAGTGAGTCATTTCATCAGGGGTTCAATGTGCCTTTTTGACCAGATGTGGACTAGACGGTATGCATGTCGGTGGCTCTTGAATAGAAAGCTCTTAAGGGTCCCCAACAATTTCCCTTCAAGTTGCACTCCGTGATTTCGTACAAAAGCATAACAGGTCTCTGCCCATTTGCGACCTATCATTGATCTTCTCTCGTCTTATCAAACTTTCTTACCAGGACGTCGGTACCTGCAATATCAACAGGCACCGTAAAATATAGCATGTTCCGGTAGCGGTATAAACACGATTGCATACGGGAAGCCTTGTGCATCTAAGCGTAAGCAAAAACAGATGGCGCACATGTTGACTTGTCCAGATGGGTGAAAAAAAGTGAAATGGCTGCAAAATATCAAATGCGAGTAATATGAGTCCATGCAGTGCGCAGAAACGTCTTACTCCTTGGAGAAATGGACACCAAGGAGGGTGCTATATGATACAAACGAGGCCACGAGGTTCAGGCCATTAAATCAACGAGGATGGTAATGATGCCAAGGACTGTTGCCGAAAAAAAGGGGTCAGTTTCTGGAGACTCGTCCATAGGAATTTAGAGAATGATTGACCGATTTCGATGCCAATCAAAGCGATCACGATCTGTTCAAGACGTTCAGCGTGCCTGCTCGAGACCGACTCCTTGAGCAGCTCGAGCATGTCTTGCAGGACCTGTCAACGATCCGATCATCAGCCGTACACGTCAACTTAGCGAGCTGAGTCAACGGACCTCCACACGCGTGTTCAACAAATCGATGCGTTGCGGAATCTCTAGATAGCTTCTGGCAGCTTCATACAGGGGTTGCAAATCGGGATACGTCTGTCTTTCTCCGTTAATGTCCGCGGACAGCAAGTGCGCCCACTTGAATAAAAAGAATGCATGCATACCCAAAATACTTCCTACAAAGGAAAAGTCGATAAGAAGTCGACGCCACCCTCCGAAAGAGGAGCGGAGTCAACGTACAGGCGAGTCAAGCACGGATCCGACGGAGTTGATGTTTGTCCGTAAAATGAAGAGCTCTCCCGTCTTACGCATGATCTCTACCCTTGACGCCTTCGCGAAGGGGTTCACAAATTCACAGGGAAAATAACGTACCTTTATGGGGCATCCCGATCTTGCCCGTTTCCGACAGTGTTTCAGGGATGTCCTTGGTTTCTTCTATTTTTGAGGATATGAGTTCCTCAAACTTGGATGAAATCGATTGGTCAAAGAACCGCCAAGGAACGAGAACTACATCAGACACACCAATGATATCTTGACGGATTGGGAAAGGGCGTGTGATAGTGATAGCTTGGTCCTACAGAGCGTGGTGTTCTAAAGATAACATAAACCCTGACCGGCGGATGGGCTTACATGTATCCTGATCCATGCCTGAGGGTAATCACATCATTATATATGCTTTTTGGGAAATCAGATTTTGGGTTATATGGCTTACATCTCCGACTGACGTACCGGCTGTAGTTTGCATAGTAGTAATTCAAGTCTTCCATCTCGACGTCGTCGGGTCCTAAGCAAGACAGACGTTCGTAAACTATCGCCTCTGGTCACCCGATGCGGGCTTACCCAGCCTATCAACTCCGAACCGCCGTCTAATAAATGGCCGTTTAGTAGATACGGGAGAAGCGAAGCAGACGGACTTACATGGTAGCGAGGAGGCGTTTTTCCTGTGCCTCTGACATGCCCCATATCACAACGGTGCCGTAGCTAAAGATAAATATCTCTGCTTCGGTGGGCATGGCGTGAAACTTGCTCCGCTTCTTCTTGGCGGGGTAAGCGCTAGTTGCATCAGATGTCGGCGGATACAACTCTGGGACGCCGAGCAAGTCCCCCGTCTGATCACTCCGCTCGGGATAGGCTTCGGCATTCCCCGACGGTTCGTACGCATATGGTGTGTAAATCACGTCGTCGATGATCTTTGCGTCCGTCTGGTATGCAGCACGTCGTGCGTTGAAGAACTTCATGAGCTCCGGCAATAAATACGACCTATTCCATCCGACGTCATTGTCAATAACAAGTTCGGCAACCGCAAACGGGACGCCAAAAAAAAAATGCAGATAAAAACGGAAACCACAAATACGGCACGACGTACTGAGCGGGAGCGTAGGCAGTCACTCTCGGGAGCGACTTTGCCTTCTTCTTTGTCAACTTGAGCGCGTCGCGACGGGCGGTGCCTTGAGGGATCCGGGATATTTGCCGTAAACGACCTTCGGCACCTTCTTCGTCATCGTCATCGACCTCCTCCTCTTCCTCGTCGTCACCCTCGTCAGTGTCGCCTGTAACGTTCGTGCTCTCGTCGAGTTCCGGTGCGGGTCGAGGTGTTGGGCCAGGGGCTGTCGGCTCGTCGGGAAGGACCTTGAGCTTTCCGGCAGTCTTTGTCGAGCGGTTGGCGCCTCGAATCTTGGGCTCGGCTTGTGCGGCAGTCGAGGGCGAGGTCGGCTGCGGGGTTGTCTTTGGGAGAAGCGGTTTTGATGAAGACATGGCCGTGCTATCGACTTGGACAAGGTCTCGTCGTCTTCCTCGGTGTTCGGGCAGACCAGTTCAAAATTGGACAAAGCTTATTTCATCAGAAAATAAATAAATAACTAAATAATTGCTTTTGCAGATAAGCATGACATCATGCCTATGAGCCTACCGGACGACAGTGGTCGGTCAATGATTCGTTCCAGTACGGAGGCGCGGTCCCACCAGGGATCACTCGTCTCCTCCGCAGCACTCCGTGACACACGGAGCGTTGTCAATGCGCCACCTTCAAGTTGTAATCCCAGCATCTTCTGGTCCCGGTGTCTAGACGAAACCACCCACTGAATCCATTGCGAAATATGGTTAATTAAGGCAAATTAAGCCTGGAGCCCCGTCGCTAAGCGTCCGTTCATCGGAACCATGTGAGTTTTGCTGATCCACTGGCGGTCCAATCAACACGAGGTGTATGGCTTGGACCTGAAACGCTCGCTCCTGATTTACGTTTTTTTTCTTGTTGTTTTGTCTGTAGCCGACGAGTTCTGGAGCATGACATAGTATCAACATTCAATTATGACTGGCGCCTCTGAGATCCTCCTTGCGATCCGGAGGGCACCACTTCGCACGCTTGGAAGCCCAAGGTCATCGACATCGCCCGCGGCGCTGCGTTTCGATCATTCTCGACGAGCACGCACCTCTGTTCGTCGTTATGCGTCTCATGTACTTATTTCCACCCTGCTTCAAACCGAATGATATGGGCGGCCACCTCCTGACTTGGTGTCAGCATTGTACCTAAAAAACTCTAAAGCCCTCGGCCCCAGGGAACGACGGCCTGGAAATTTCTACTTCGTCCGCGGTTGGTTACCACGCTAACCCCTTTTGTTGACGGGGGCTGGGCGCGGACACAAGATCTGAATCTCATAGTCAAAATCAGGCTTGTTCGAGGGGCACCATGATAAGTTTGCCTAACTGGCCCCGAGCGCGCGCGGCGCCACACTCCGTTCTACGCCAGCATCATAAGGGACATGGTTTGATTGGTTCATGAAGGTGGGTACATTGTTGCGAGCGGGGTTCAAGTTCAGCGAAAGGGAAGCAAGGTTCAGAAATTCACGTAGGCACCAACCACTGGCACAGTGTGACAGCGTTGTCGATTCGTCGAGGCTCCGGGCCTAGAACAAAAATACGAAATGGTGTTCCCTCGAAAAGAATCGCACACGCGATACATTCAATAGATTCGCCCCCCGGTATCGTCCGGCATTCTCCTGCGCCGCATCAATATATTGCTGTAAGGTAGCATCAGGTCCGCCCCCTAGCTGGCGGTTTCTTATTCCTTCTAGTATTTGACATCCCCTTCTTCGTCCCTGCGCCCTTTCCCGAGCTTCTTTTTGCCGCAGCTAAGCCGATCATCCGAACTGGGTTCAGGATGAAACATCGCGCCCGCGGATCCATTCCGAACAGAAGGGCGGTTGCCATACGGACCCAAAGCATAATATCGTATTGCTGCCTTTATCAGTCGAACGCAACGTTGTTTTCTCACCTTCCAGCCGAACGTTGGGGTAGCGGATGGTCTCGGCCGACATGGTGCAGCCGGCATCTTGCGGCACGCTCAGCGGAAGAGGGTGTAAGTACATGTATGGACTCTGACGGGAGATCCCAAGGGTGGTGCAGGACGAAACTCGATGCAAATGCAAAAAAGTGCTGGCAATGAGAACAAACTCTCACCTTTTCTGGGAGGGGCTAGCTCGTTCTGGACGGTGTTACGTACCATCGCGCCGGGTCTATCAAATTTCTCCGGAAAGGAGACCACCCCCATAGATACGATCTGGGCTTCATATTAGTGAATCCGTAGTGCAATTACCGCTCGCGGGAATTTCATCGTACAACAAGAAAGATGGAACAGGACAGCCCTGTTCATATGAGGATTAAAGGTGAGCCTTTCTGAACGTCGTAAGCATGGAAGTAATTTAGACACCCAATTTCCGGGATTCGAACAAGGATCCCAGTCTATAAAGCCACTCTGCGAACAAAGCGTTTGTCTGTCGGCACAATCACCGCGAATCGCACTCCATAGGCACGAAAGACTTGTGCTCCGCACTCCCAGGAGACGTTACATTGCCCACAAGGAAGCACTAGAAACCAACTGAGATGAGATTGCTGATTAGCAATTTTCATTATATCCGCACCGCCACCGCATGCCGTGCAATATGATTGTATCCATTCGTTCGAGGTCAACGCATGATGGCGCCAATTCATGGAAAACATATTTTTCCTTCTGCCTGGAAACTCGCTCAATAATCAGTAGATGGAAACGATGTTATCGATCAAACGCACCCATGCGGCCGGTCGCTCCCCGTCAACGGCATCTCCGAGTGGTCGTGGAACAATTTCCTTTTCCGACTATTTTCGTCGTTATTCAAGTTCGTTCTACCCGGATGTTCAGTCATAAGTGATGTGTACAAGAGTCGGAGTACAGGACGCAAAAATACCTGCTGTCGCTGGTTAGTGAGGTTCGGTTTAGCCAATCAGTGTGAAGGGAACCCCTCCGAGGAAAAACCAAAACATACGTGTCAACAAGAAGAACCAAGTTTATCACGCGTAGCATTCCCGCGGATTTGGCCGGACTATAATCCCTGGGTATACTCGGCAGTGTAATGTATCGTTCTACAGAGGTGCTGGCGCTCGATATTCTCAAGTACTGGGACACCAAGAGAGCGTGTCAGTCGTCAATTGCACGAGGATTTGAATTTTGGGAACGAGATACGCACGGTCAGTCATCCGACTGCCTTTTTTTTACCTACCTCCTACCGCCTTCCACTCGGCTCTACCTTCCCTGACATGCCAAAGGAACTCGCGTGACCCAAGACCAAATTTCATACGAGAGGACTCTAATTTCCGGCGATTCAGTCCCGTCAGTACGTATGAAACCCACTCCCCGAGCCTACACATACCAAGAGGATCGTGGCTGGAGGATCAGATGCCTACAGGACTCGTCGTCTATGGCTTCGAGAAAGCAACCATACGTCCCAAAACTTCACAGAATGCAGGACCAACCTTCTCAGAACTTCTGATTCACCTTCCCTGACGCTCGTTGTAGCAAGGGGCGAGCCAAGGCTCTGCGAGGTTGGAATTTCAAAGTCCCTTCGGGAACCTACAAGCGAGTTCTAGACTGCTGCGCGGGGGGTCTTTGCTCCTGTGATCGGTAAAAGAATTGTGATACCGTAACAAGTTACCTCCATTTTGCGCTCGATAACGTTTTGAGATCGACAGCGCGGCATGCAGGATGTTTAGGACGTGAGAACATCGCGTCATCCGTACTCCTTGGAGATAAAATGCACATGGATGGAGGAAGATGAGTCGCTCGGGCGCCTAAATATTCTTGGCAGCCCGGTGAACAGAAGAAGAAATGAAGAGGAAATAAAAGAACTCGAGACACGGTTTCGAGTATCATGCGCCACAAGGAGAAACGAGAAAAAAAAGGACAGCATCGTTTTCCCGTTGGGTTCATCCACCGCGGCCTAAAGGTGGTGCGACGCATGACTTAGTATGACTGAATGCCCGCAGCAAAGACACGCGACCCCACGTCTGGGTCTCGCACCACTGGGTATGGTGCGCAGTCCTTTTCTAGAACGTCAGGCTGGAACACATGGCTGGGAGCACCGTCCAGAGAGGTCCGCGGGTGATATGGAGCTTGGTCTTTGGGTTTCGCGCAGAGAGAGCGAGAAAGATACGTATGTGCTCTTCAAAAGGAAGCTCCGAGTCATTCTGATCATACGCAGTGCAAGTCACCGACAGCAACACACATCTAGGGTTCACGGGAACCCACCTGTTCAGGCGGACTTGCATATTTCGGGGCCCAGGCCATATCTACAATACTTGTTTGTAAATCGGGTAAACGGGACAAAAGGGACCCACCGGATAAAACATGCTAGGGTTCAGATGGAGCCTAAGTTACCGCATGGACGGGTAAGTCGTGTAGACGGAGATCTGCTCGAAATCATCAGAGGATACGAACATGCGATAAGACGGACGCGGGTAGTAACTAGTACTACTACTATTTCCTTCACACTTATTTCACTGGCATTATCCGTGTGCAATCAAGTTCTGTCACGTGGCCTCACCCTAATATGACGTTTCAACGACAAGTCACATTAAACCCAATGTGTACGACAGCGTAGGAAAACTACAGAAAGACAAAACAAAGACAATTCCAGAGTGCAAGTCCATAGTCTATATACGTGATGGTCCCATCTAGAATGCGCAAAAGGAGGCTCGTGTCGTCGAGCGTGGTGCAGAAAGTAAGAGAGTCCGTCGAGTGCCAACCAGTGATGAAATGCATGGGGCTAGAACTTCATTCTACCTGAGAATGAGTGCGGATGTGAGGGCCCAACAGTTTTGAGCGAGGTCGCCGCGAGCGTGTGGGTGGAGAAGCGTTGCAGGAACTGCTCATCGATAGGATCTCGCCTTGGGTATGAGAGGTTTTGGAGGTAATCAAGAGGCACCAGCTGTTCGGACAGATGAACGGGACACATTCTTGGGCTCGGGGTGGCTGGAACGGATGACGATGACGACGGGGGCGAAGGGCAGTTAGGTGGCGTGTGTCCAGCAAAGGTATCCCTATACCGTGCATGATCTCTGCCAGATGACAAATTTGGTTCTGAGTAGGTGGTCTGGCGCACGCCACTCGAGGCATAATGAGGGTGTTCTGCAGATGAGGGTAGAGAGAAAGCGGTTTTGCGGGGGCCTGGTGCTTCTGAGAGCTCCAGCTGAGAAGTGTTGGCGGTGGTGGGGAACTGAGTGTAAATGGGAGCGGGGGTGTGTGAGTGGTAGAAAGAAGGCTGGCCAGGATCCGAAGATGGGATGACACCTTCCATTGGGGCTTGGGACATGCGTTTTGCTACGACGGATTTTGGGAGATCGTCCTCTCTACGGGATTTGCCATCTCTGCGTGCACTACGGAACCATCCGTCTGGAACGGGGACGTCACCGATGCCTTGGATGTTATCGACCGTGTTAAGCCGATCAAGTTTTGATTGGCTAAAGTATGCCGCTATCAAAGGAGATGATTGATCGCCTCACTGCGGAGATTGCCATGAAACACGTACTGAGGTGCCACTTTCTGAAGATGCCTCGTGGGCGATCATCGGGCAAAGAAACGCGCACACTGTAAGTTTGCTTTATTAAGCGTTCAGATTCGCTTGTCGCTCGGGATCGAGGTGAGGGGTACATGCTGTATAAGTGTGACAGGGTCAAATTGATGAAAACGATCGAATTAGGACAAGGGAGTCGAGAAAAAAAAAAAGACTGACTTGATCATTTGCGCCCAGGGGGTAGCGGCACTGGTTGGATCATCGCTCACGTCGCACTCTTTCTGGTGGTAGAAGAGAAAATCCTAAAGAGAGATGAGCGGACGAGAGGGAGGAGAGGGGCGGGTGGCACGTACGTCACGAACGCGAC
>JBBPRP010000487.1:0-14038 GCA_038093135.1 Leccinum longicurvipes
CACATGAGCGGAGGGTCGGAATATATCCGTTGAAGGGGTTGTATCAGCCATCGAATGAACAAGCATAGACGGTGTGGGGGAATCGGTATCAGCATCCGTATTGTGCCTCTGTGTGGATAGGTTTGCGTTAACCTTCTACGCGAGCATACAAGTTAGCGAGAAAGAAATCAATGAGTCAGCGGATACACCTCCGTGATGAAGTGAAGACATACCTTGGCTAGCATACTCTGCATTTCAGGCAAACGCTCCATGAATGGTGAAGACGGAAGTGGTGTAAGCGGCGAGAGAGGTGATGCAAACGAAAGACTAGAGCGTGGCGTAGCAGATTCACGAGGAGTGGCGAAATTGACCGCATAGCAAAACACCGCATTTGCTCTAGGTGTGATAAGTTGTGTAGGATTGGTAAAATGCAGGAGGGCAGAAGTGTCGTGAACATCAACATCCATTTGATCTCCATTAGGTGGTGGTAGCGACGGCGCACGTCGAATTTCAACAGCGCCTTTGGTTGGCGAACGTCGCGGGGAAGGTGGGATTGATGTGAGATCGATTGCACGGACCTCGGACTCTCCGCCGAGGGGGACTGACTGTGCACGGGAAGGGAAGATCGAGGACCTTGACTTGGTCGGGGACGCAGTGGGTTTCATAGACGATGCGCGTCTACAACCTTTGAACCGACTGGGAGTATCGACAGCATTGGGATCTCGCAGAGGTTCTTGATGCTCGGAATGCTCCTGGCCGCGACCGAGGACTTGGAAAGCATCCACTTTGGCGCGTTTCGACTGGCGTTCGCTGCTTGTACTTGAAAGGGCGATGCGCACTGAATCTGCGTCTGGGGATGTGCGCTTCTTCGTGGTCGCTGGCCACTCCATGAGCGTCACAGTTCGAGTTCGAGTTATTCTGTGGTTCCCCGCAAAGCCCGTCATGGAAAGTGTAAACGCTTATGTAATCTAAACCTCTCATCTGACGAAACACCACCGCAACGGTTCAACAGATAAGCTTGGCCACCGTCGTCAGTTCAAAGACTATCGCTCGAGAAGAGTCGTGAGCCCCACCCACTTCTTGTGCAGGCAAACACTGGCCGTAACTCAGTGAGACGTGGTCTTGTAACAACAATCGGGAGCCTGAATCAACAGAGCGCTCGCCCCTATCCTCCAGACTCAGGTCCACCGCCATGACGATGCGGCAGTGACATGTCTCCAGACTTGTTTCCGGTCCACCCACCCCAATGCCCCCATACTCCTTACATCGCACAGTCAAACTATTACCCGTCGCCGTCCTTTCCAGCGTACAGCCAAATCCCACTTCTCCTGTTGACTCCTACGTCCATCGCAGCTACTCAATGCATGCCGTCTACCACCTATCACCCGAATCACATCGAAGAGCAACTCGCGCTTCAGAAACGCTGCCATAAGCGATTCCACGTTCTGGGGCGGGATACAATCCCCGGACGAGTGAGGGTGAAGCGAAAAGTGGTCAAACCGCGCGTGGAGAGCACGCATCCCCAAGATACGAGTCCGATGCTGTGTTCGTCCAGGCAGGAAACGGCTGGAGAGGGAGCGAGCAGCGCGAGGAGGTGGCGTGGGTGAATGCTGACGGGTATGATGGTGGCGATGATGACGCCCAGTGGGTCGGCAGAGCTGCTGGATCTCGAGTATCATCCGCCGTCTATGTCGAACACGGGCAAGAGGTGGGAGGCGCTGCAGCAAGCGGTGCGTTTTTGCCGGTTTTATTCTCGTGAACTGCCTACAGTCACATTTCTACGTAATTCCAAGCACTCAATGGTGAGACGGATGCGATGACGATTTTGCTCGGGGTCCCGTTGCATTCGACTAAACTACATGTGCTGACGTCGCCCTCCGTGGGACGTCATCAGCTCGTCAAGTCCCCCGCGATGGCGCAGATGCGCAGAGTCGCGGGTTTAAGTTCTGCAGCAACCTCCAAGGGTTTCAGTGTGCGTACTGGTTCCATAGCAAATAGTTGAGTATGTCCCCTGAAGTGCCATCAGTCGAGAAGACACCTATTTGGTCTGCATCGCGATAAATCTTATCTATGTATTCTGCGGCACCAGAGCGATGAGCAACCTTGCAACAAATAGCGTGCAGGGCAAGCAGATCCAGCGCAGGAACCGGAAGATTTTCGGGATCAGAAGTTGAGAATGTGACGAACTGGCGCATATTAGGGGCTTTCCGACCGAAACACTTGGCTTCATAACGATCATCCTGGGACTGCAATGAAACAGCACGTTATGGCTCAGAAAATAAGCAGCAATACCAAAACTCGCCGTGGCTTCGAAGTACAACTCCAGCCGATCAAATAAATCATGCACATTAGGGACCATAGACGTGATATTGGTCAGGGAATGAACATTCTCTCCGTTGAACTTGTTGATACCATAATGGAACCGCCTGAGAACGGAAATGGAATGGTCAAGCTAGGCATCTAGACATGAGCTGCTCGTTATAATGTGAGCACTTGTCCACACACCTTGGTATTCTCGTCGGATTTAGGTTCCCCACTGAAGAATGTAGCCTCTGGAATAATATGGGCACACTGCGTATAGACTCCAGGGATCGTCGGATCAACTTGTTCGGAGATATCCTTAGGGGCTTTACGGTCAATCAAATCCGTTACGACATATCTCTAACTGTCTTGAATGACAGCTTGTGCA
The DNA here is from genome assembly GCA_038093135.1 of Leccinum longicurvipes. Lineage (NCBI taxonomy): Eukaryota > Fungi > Basidiomycota > Agaricomycetes > Boletales > Boletaceae > Leccinum > Leccinum longicurvipes. The sequence goes on from JBBPRP010000487.1 coordinate 2,669, forward strand.
AGGTGAGCAGTGAGAAAGAGGGATGAAGTTGTGACCATTCACTGACGCGATCTTTGGTATCCCTGTGATTCTTGGGGGCCTTGGTAATGTTGACCTTTACTTCATCCTTCACGGCCTCTGAGGAACCTGAGGAGTGTTCATTGTGTTCATTGTATTTCGGTGTTCGACCTCTGTACTTCTTGACTGGCCGAGACGAAAGAAAGATTAGTATGCAGGAGTGAAGGTGGCAAATGGAGCGCTCACAAGGTAAGATGACAAAACGTTCGAAGAATTCACCGATATTTGTGAGGTCGCTACTGTCCTTGCGCGAGTGTATGCAGTGCGTGACTTCACAGCGAATTCCACTCCAATTGGGTGCGTGGAGTAGGAGGAAGCCGAGGATCCGGACATGGCGCAGCTTGTCCTTGAACGCGGGCGGAGCAAATTGCTCTTCATATTTGAGGCAAATGCTGTATGCACTGAGGTACTTGGGATCCTCGTCTGTGGTGATGAGTTGCACTTCTGGAGAGTCGACCTTCAGAAGGGGAGTAGGCATAGCACGTACAGCTTATATTAGCAACAAACCCCTAAAATGATTCCGAATTTTCATGCACGATCGATGATCTTACAAAGGAAGCATATTGAATACCACCGCAGCCCTACGGGCACCCCCTGGAGCCTTTTCTGTCTTGTGAATTATATATATATATATTGTCAAGAGCTAGTAGAACGCAGCCTCGTGGAATCGGCAATGCTGAGGTTCACTTAGTCACATCCGATATGTATGTCGTGTTCGACCTTGCAATGAAATCGAGTCATACCTTACGTTGCTCGAGAACAGGTGAAGATGGTGATAATTGTTTTGTCATGACCACATTACTTTTAGTGGTAATGCGGCTGCACACCATGCGGTGCGCCTATCGCTTTTTTCCACACTCAAGCACGGTGGACATGTTTCGCCAACCACAGGTTTTGATTGTGCAAGCTATTCCATTTAAATAAAGGTGACATGGAATGCTGACAAACAATGCGGTGGGTTGACCAAGCGACTGAGTCAGGATGATCAAGTCGGGTGCACACCAACAACAAATGGAGTAATCCGTGTGCGCCAGCAACAGGGCTAGCTAGCAGGGTCCGGTGTGATGACGGTCTGCGGAGAAGGTAAGCGGGCCTGACTCACCCGGACCATCTGAGGAAAGTTCTCCGCCTGGACCGATAGAGAACGGTGGAGCCAGCCCCCTCCAAGGGCCGCCGTCGGTCAAGCGGGGCAAGTGTTATCCCGGTGGGAGCAAGTCAATGGCCGGGTGAGCTGTGGGATGTGGAACTGTTGATGGTTTTATTGGCCACAGCTGGGTGGCCTCCATTAAAAATAAATTACGATGTACGGAAGTTTGCCACTTACTTACCTTCAAAAGCAGACTGGAAGCGGAATCAGTGGCATGTAGTCCCTGCAGGTAGCGCGAACAAGACTAGGACTGCATGAGCCTTCATGCCCACAGGGGTTTTTTGTGCGTGACCGTTTTGCTCAAACTTCCCTATTTAGTCAGTGCAGCTTTGCTGCCTCCTCACGTTATGGACTTGCCATGGGCGTCCACGGACTAACCACCTATCTACGCGAGAACCAACGTGTACTCGGAAAAACAAAGCAGTTTCCTATAGCTCACACTTCAGAAGACACCGTAACGACGATCGTCGTCGATGGCTGGTCGTGAGTGACAAATACGCACGAAGCCAACTGACCCTTAGACCCCGAGATGGTCCAGGTTCATATACGAAATCTACGAACAATCGCATCTTCCCTGGGTGTACGGCGGTGAATACGAAGCATTCGCACGCTGCGTTGTGCAGGTAGTCGAGGCCTGGATCGCAGTCGGCCTCAAGGTCTACTTCGTGTTTGACGGTGAGACTTCATCTGTTCTCGCCTCCTCCTGTCTAATGTAACACGGCGTCGGCTAGGTGCTAGTCCAGAGCTCAAGATTCCGACACTGATAAGCCGCCTTAACCATAATAGTGTCCACAATTCGTTATTATTTTTCCGCACATCACCGGCTTCCCGATCAACTCCGGGTTTCCTCCACGAGAACCGTATTATCCCCCCTCTTGTTTTTCTGTCGTGCGTGGAGACTTTGGAAAGCCTTGCGAAAGCGAGTTCCGACCTCGAAGTACATATTGCCGATGAAGAGGGAGATCCATACGCAGTCGAGCTAGCCGGCCGTCTAGGGGCCTATGTCGTCGGGAACGACTCTGATTTCGTGATCCTCGACTCTGGTCGATATGCCGGCTATATCCCGCTCAAAGATATGTTCTGGACGCCGCCATCGCCAGTGAGCGAATCCCCGAGCATGCACGAGGATCAATCGGACGGTTTTCAGACTGTAGTGAGCAAGACTAAAAAGCGCTCCAAGCCTGCATCTCAGCAAACATCCTTTGGGTTAATCCCACCAGAGGAAATTCTCTTGTCGGATCTTGTTCTCTCGACAATCGTCTATACCCCCTCGACTCTTGCGTCACATCTGAAGTTACCGACCACGCTCCTCCCTTTACTTGCTTCCTTGGTCGGAAACGATTTCTCCAACAAATCGACGACCCAACGCAATGTACAATCGCTCTTTTTCGATCGAAGTCTTACCCTATCACAGCGTATCACGCACACCGCCAACACACTTGCTTCCATTCTCAGTGCTGCTACACACAAGCGTAATGCCAAGCATCGGGTCGGGTCGGTAATGGACCTTATTGATCGCACAGTCAATGCCCTACTTGTTCGTTCGCCAAGCAGTCTAGCTCCCGGCGAAGTTGATAGCATCGTGGACAGAATCGTAAACGCTGCACTCCAGTATGCTATTGATAAATATGAAGGAGACATATATGGTCCTGCAAGCTTATGGCCCACGCCAATATGTGCACTGCACGGAGCTGATACATGTCCATTGCTGAACCTGTTCTCGCGGGCGGTCTCGCAAGATCAAGGACCCGGGAATGTCAATGGCGTCCCTGAAGGCGGTGATTCGATGGTTCGCACTTTGTACATGGAGGCGTTCCGGGCTGGATATTTACCGAAAGTCGCGGATATATTGAGTACAGGGACATTCTGGCCAAGGATATTCCTTGACAACCCCGACATGGAGAACGTTGCCATATCCATCGGCCGACCAATTCGACTATGGATCTACGCCTTGTTGGAGGATGGCGTGGGACTTCCTGGAGCGCCGGAAGAAGAGCCCTCTACACGGGATGGTAGTGTATCTGAGGGTGACGAAGAGGATCCCGACGAGCTCATTGATGTCATGGAAGAAGACTCGGACGAAGACACCGATCTCCTGGCTCCGCTCCGAGGTGAATTACGGCGCATAAGGGGTACGGAGGAAGATTCTTCCGGAGCCGTTCGGGCCTCGGTTCCATCCCGCTCCCGATCTCGACCACCTTCACGTCCAAAGTGTGTCACCGAGTACGTTCGTCGCGGCGCCCGGATAACTTCGGAGCAAGTACCGGTTCCGGACCTAGCCGCTCTGATGATCTCTTCTGGTTTTGACGAGAGTCTCGATCTCGATGCTTGGGTACCTGTTCAGCTTCGGAGCTTGGAGGAGCGTATGACACTGTTCTTGCATATCTTGGGGAGCGATATTCCAGCAGTCAAAAATTTGCCTCCAGACCAACTGATGCCGGTCCTCACGCTAAGATGGATCGTGCAAACACTCCATCATCGGGCTGTGGAAGGTGGCATGAGCAAAGAGCGAGAAAGGGAAAGGTGGACGCAAAAAGAGGCACGTGCCCTCCTTGCATTTTACAGGTTGCCACTCTCTAGGGTCGAGGACACAGCGGACCATGGTCATGCCATTGGTACGGATAGCAGCCCTCCACCAACCGTGCCGCTGACAGATCGTAACGTACAACTGATGGCACAAGTTCTCATGGCCACTGAGACTATCCATCTTTTGTCCCAGGTATTGTTCTTGGCTGACCAGGTACCAGCCAATACACAGACACTTTCCGGGCAGAAATTTCATGCTTTCCTGACCAATTCTACTACGATTTCTGCGGAGGTCTTACTACCACTGGCACCTGATCTTTGGGACGCCTGTGTGGCTTCGTTGGAAGATGCATTCACTTCAGAGAGACAAAAAAGGCCGAAGAAAACAAAGGCTGAGCAAGTCAAGCAAGTCAGCAAGGTAAACAACGATACGACCACGCGGTTCGGACAAGGTTTATTCTCGTTGCTTGACGATGTCGCATGATATAATGGGGTTGTGACAGTGGCGCGTGGACGTGATTTCCAGTTTGGAATGTCGTAGACAATGCTTTTTACTAGTTTGTTTCGGAGTCAAGATGACGATAAACTGCTGTACAGAATCGAATGAACCTTCATTGGCGGATGAGGCTTCGAAGAAAAGGTGCCGCGGAGATTGCTGTGCCATGAGACGCTAAGCAGTGCCTCCGGCGGGTGGCGATTCGAGCGGACTCCTGCCAAGGCAGTGACTGAACATCCCCGGGCGCCACTGCCCTCCAGCCCAATGTGACGGTCGCCGGCAGCCATCACACAGCTAGCCCACAGATAAAAGGGCGGGTTAGTTTTCTGTGTGTCTTGCATTTAACCCTCTCAGCTCAGTTGCACCTCGAGTCTTCTAACAGTCAACCGCTATGACCTGCCACTACACCAGTGCAAGAGTGCGAACATCATCTGGCTCTACCCCCACTGACATTATCACCTACCGGTACAACGGGGAGCTAGTATATGTCCCAGCTGTACCAAACTACAACGTGCGTTCTGTTCTCCATATGCCAAGCACTCCCTGGAAGCTGATCACCTTTGTGGATCTGCCAGCAAGCCATCTCGCACGCACGCGATGCATTCCCGCAGCTCAAAAACCTCGGGGACGCGTCACTCTCGCTCTCTCTCACCGTTCCCGGACAAGAACGCAAGTTGGTCGGGATCAGTGCACCCGCGTGGCCCAAGCTCATCGCCCACATGTCACGTTACCAAATCATCGATGTGCACACCGCGCGTGAGCAGGACGGCGGTGTCGCAGTGTCAATACCAGAGATCAAGATCACTTACGCAGACTCTGTGGACGACGTGAAGGAATCGGATCCCGCGCCACCATACCAGGGACCGGACGTCGTGGTCGACGAGAAGGCGTCCTATCCACGAACACGGACACTCTCGACGTCGACGTTGCAGTCAGCGAAGCGGAGCTGGTTCTTTCAAAAGCTTCACGGACACTAATTCGCTGGATGTATCCAAACACCTTCCTTCGAACACTATATTTACTGACGACCTGCGGGTCTTTCATCACAGTTTGCATTCATTGATACCCAACGGGATACTTATGCGCTCGCAGACTCATGTAGCTATATCATATGTAACTTCACTTCAGCATACTACCTGGTCGAATAAGTTACGATAGACATAATGTTATAGAGAACTTCAAATATTGTGTAGTACTTGACCACGGTTGAATTTGATTTATTTCCATTGACAGAACGATGAGCGCTTGCGTCAAATACGACACGGGAAACCAGAACCATGGGTTGAAATATTGATCGTCGCATCGTCGAGTTCAGTGGCTCCGCTGGCCGCATTGTCCTGGCAAGATGCTGTGTGAGCCCATCAGAAAAGTTTACTTGGGTGAGGCGCAATGATTGGATTAAGGCTGCCACTACTAGTAGTCCTGCCAGCGGAAACCTGTATGTATGACGTCCTGTAAAACACAGCGCTTGATCAAAGGACAACCCTTAGATACGAGGAACTGATCAACATTAAAACCACTGCGATCGAAGCCTGTCATATATGGCCACAGCAAACTATCTGTGCTCGCGTGAAATTTGAATTTGAAGATAGACAGATTCTGTGCTAATTCTTTGCCAATTCATAGCGACGCAGATCTCCAGCGCGCGCGAAGTTAATAGTATAACGAGAGCGCTGGCGCTTTAGCGAGAGGCCGCGCGCTCAAGGATGCTACACAGGCGCCTAAATGAAGCATACGATCCGCCTGAAAGTGAATGCTAGGTCTCGCATACACACGTCCATCTAGACTACGGGCTAGTCCATTCCGGAGAGTGACCCATAAGAGTGTCTCAACTGGTCAGTGGCGCGCACAATAACTACGTACACTCACTATCGCTATCGTATCCTGTATTACGTGCGACTATACCTCAAAAGCGCCTTGCTCCGGAAAGTCGCGTTGTACTGCAACAAATTGTTGATGTCCCTGACCCAGTCGTCTTCCTTTCCTGGAGCCACGCCTTCCTCTAGTCTTCCTTCGCCATGGTCGGAGATTGATGATCGGTTGATACAAGGGACAGGGTATGGGGACGCCTGTACTGTCACATAATCCCCGGGATTCAGAACATGGGAAACGCGCCCATCCATCGAAACGCCAGCCGCAGCACGGCTACGTTCACTAATCTGAGAGCAAAGCATCAGATAAACGTAGGATCGCGAACAGGCTGTGTATCCACGTACACGTAACGTGACAGAGGATGAGCTCGGGAAGACAAGTGGACGGAAGGAGAGGCTTCGTGGACATATGGGAACCAAAACCACCGCGCTTAGAGAAGGGTGTACAATAGGTCCTCCTGCGGAGAGAGAGTAGGCCGTTGAGCCTGTGGGCGTGGATACGATCATGCCATCGGACTTTGCCAACTTTAGCATCGTGTCCGATCATGCTAGCTGATGAAACATACTACGGCCTCCGTCAAATGCTGACCATCAACATAGATATCGATCGTGTTCAGGTGAGGACTAGAACCGCGGTGCAGTGCAATTTCGTTCATGACCTGCCATTCTGGATGAGTCGCGCGGTGAGAGTTTGTTGGTAACAAAGAAGAATACCTAACCTACCTTCATTGTCCATCTTCTGCGCGTCTTTGTCGTAGAATGTACATGATAGACGCATTCGGTTTAAAAGCGTTGCCTTTCCAAGAAATACGGCCTCCAGTCCCTTTGCAAAATCGTCTATATCTGTTTCCGAAAATTGGTCAATATGTGTTCCGTTGCGCTGATCGGGGGCTCACGGAAGGGCAGTAAAAATCCTAACGTGCCCATGGAGAAACTTAGCACTGGTGGAACGGCCCCGAGACTGAATAACGATGCAGCATGCAGAATTGTACCATCTCCCCCTAGCGTGACAACCAAGTCGATTTTCTTCGACTCCGGTCCAGGTCGCCACACTTCTGCCCCCTCCGGCATGTCAGGCCGGTCCTCTGCAAACACTTCTACATCTGGGTACGTTTTCCCCACATGTCTGTCAAGAAAATGAGTTCTGGATACATGTAGAAATGGAAGGACGAACCGGAGGAGTTCATCAATCGCCTTTATTACTGGGTCTGTCCGGAGTTTGTTCACGATGAGGATGGATCGTGGCGGATGCGTAGAGCTCTGCAGGCTACGATTTCAACTGAGCAAGGCACGAGAACATGCGAAACAAGACGAACACCTGAGCTTGGGGTGGTTGTGCCGATGTCATGGATATGCCTCTCCTCCGTGTTGCCGCGGCTGGCATACTTGACAGCATACGACCTGCAACGGAACGCGAGCATGATGTTGGGGAAAGCAGAAATCCTTGTAAAAAGGAGCTGTGAAGGGCGCGTCGGGCTTGACAAAGAATGTTCATGACTGCTATGGTTGAGACGTAGAAGAAACGAGATGAGTTGCCAAAGATGGATAGAATCTTGCTGTCACCTAATTCCCTGATCAATTTCTCACCAACCACAAACATCAACGACGGGAACGGGACGGGCCCCGCTCACCCGGGTCTTGTAGTCTCAAGTTGGACTGCCATGCAAGTACTAATTTCGCGTTTGCCCACTCAGATAAGGTGGAAATAATGGGGTCATGGACTAACCTAAGAATACCTATGATACAGCTCGACTGAAGCAGATACCCCAGTTCCTGGCGGTCACGCCTGGTTCGGAACGTTATGCAGGGACTGCAGGTATTGAATACTCCCTCTTGCTGGGGTCTACAAGTCACATAAACCAACTCAGATTCCTTACTGGCGACCATTCAATCTACCTCCGATCATGGAGCGTAAGTAGCATCAGACCTGAGGATTCCTGCCTCCGCCCGAGTCCCTATCTCTCCAGCAGTGTTAAATGTGAATCCGTGTGATATTCTGCATAGACGACATCGTTCTCGCGCCCACCTGGTATGTTTTCGCATTGCCATAGGTTATACTTAGTCAACGCCTTTTCAAGAACCGGCGTGGCCCGGTACATCTTGATAATGTGTGAGTGCTATCAACTGCTTTTTTCGCCGATACAGCCGGTCCATCAGACCATGTGTTGAGCACGTACTAACCACCTTCCATTCAGGAGCGGACTATGTGGGAATATTATCCTCACTGGTCGTCAGGCATGATGGCCGAGCGGTCTAAGGCGCTGGAATCAGGTTGTGTATCCAGTCCGAAAGGGCGGGAGTTCGAATCTCCCTCATGTCATACTTTTTCTTTGTCAAACGAGTTTTAGCTCTAAACTAAGAAAATGACAGTAGTATGCGTCGAATGTAAAGTTGAATGCATTAGGGTATGAAGGTGCTTCTAAGTATGCTTATATGTCTGACTTGGCGTCCGGCGGTCCGGATATCATCTCCCAAGCCTTCTTACAAAGACGCCGTCCAAGGATGAAGGGCTCTGCCGAGCGGCCTTTCTCCAATGCCCGAAGTGCAAACTCGCGTTGTGACCCTGACTCGAAGCTTCGCCGAAAAATGTTCAAGACTTTACTAGTTGGGGTAAGAAGCCTACGCATGGGGTCGAAGAGCGGTTGGAGCGACGTCGGAATTTGGGTGAGAGTTGAACGTTGCCTGCATCCCTATGAATGATCGGTACAAATATATAAAATGCTAGTACGCACCATTGATGCTGCAGGTACTCTGGAGGCGTTATTGAACTGAGCGTACCGTCCAGTTCGACTCTGATTCGCCCACGAAGCTGTTCTATCCATATTCGTTCCTTCTGCTCGCTCTTCTCGGCTTTATCTTTGAGATAGCGATCTTGGAATCTGAGGTTTTGCGACATGAGCAGCAGTTTCTCTACCGCATTCTTGTTGGAGGAGGTCGTCCAAAGGTACCAGCCCTGCTCCCAGTATCGTGTCTCATCTTCATCGGGCTTCGTGGGCGCTTCCAAATCGTCGAGATATTGCTCTTGCACAGGCTGACCCTCGGGCGGAAGGGGAATGTTGTTGGTCTGCTGTGTTTGCCTTCCTTTCCCAAGCAGGTAGTCGGTGACTTCGTGTGGATAAACCTTGCGAAGACATATGCTGTACGTTTGGGGCTCATGATTCTGCGATCTTCCACGGGCAGTCTGAAAAGAATATGTGAAACAAATCTCGTCCATCTTGTCGGGCACCTTCCCTGGATTGCGGGGGTCACATTAGAATACACGATATCATGCAAGACGATAGTATCGCGCACCAGGAGGTGGTCTACTCAGTGATATTAGGGGAGAGTGTACGAAGCTAATCCTCGTAGGAACTTTTTCACCCCCACCTGGAGGATTCATTGTAGGACAGTGTGGAGGATGGCGTCGACTTGGACGTGTGTAGCATGTAAATACGTAAGTACTGGGCGCCGTATGTTTGGCCGCTTTCGATCGGAGCTTAGAATAAATAAATGTTTTCATGTCCCCTCGATTTTCCTTCTTCAACCACCCACGTCGTATGAAGCATCGCTTTCGCAGCACACGCACAGAAAGCATTTTGCTTTCGCATTTCTGCTGTGGGGAAAGTCCCCGGAGACACAGAGTAATCCCATCTCTCCCGGAATGGAAAACGCCCAGCTGGAAATTTGCTGAGGAGGGAAGATGTGGTGGGGCAAAGATCGATTTACTGGACCACTTTTTCATTTGTGGGCAGTTCCGTTTGCCCTCTCTGTCGCAGCCTGAAAGTCGAGCAACCCTGTGGTAGCGTATGCATGCAAAGATACGAGCGTGTTTCTCGCTTGGGTTGCTTGACGGATGGTTCGCTCCTCGTTGCTCATAGACATAGTTATGCGATAGTCGGCGTCCCATTTTTGGGTGCCTTCAACTCAATGGGGCTTACTCTCATTCGACGGGGGCCTAAGTATCCCTTTATTTTTTTCCTCCTCGAACCTTGCCGTTCGACGTTCAATAATCGGTGAGTAAGTTCATATACACAAGACATGATGCCTAGAAACCGTGTGGTTTGAATTTCTTCAAGGAGGATACCTTGCATACGAGGGCGTGCTCCATATATGACACCTCTGACCTTGATTTTGGTTTTGTTCACTTGAGGACTACTGTACTGATTCTTTTTTTTTGCCAGGTTCATTGATGGATACCTCGTTATTCTAAATCTGTAGCCTGACCCTGTTGGTATTTATAAATTACCCCCAAGATTTGTCTATGGTATTCGATTATATTACATATGCGTTGCGCTCACGACAACGAGGGGAGCCTGAAAAGTTGTAATCGTGTCAATCGTCTTCTTTCACGGCGGATGTGTGCCCACGGTGCACGACGCATTATGCCGACGCGCGGCAGTGGTTGAGTGCGTCTCGGCAGGTCGCGGGCCGACTCAACTCCTATCTTGAATACATAGCGTGGCATCCCAGCGTCACTTGCTAAGCTAATTCGGAGATCGGCACTAGATAAGGTTCCTCGGCATGCAGCGGCAGAGGACCTGCAGTTCTTGTTCTTGTATATCGGCACACTTAAAGTGCATCGATCTGGGTTGTGATGTAGCTCGCGATTTCTGTCTCTCGAGCACTCTGTTTCACCCATCCCCCAACCTGACCTTTCGGATGTCCTCGCAAGAGTTAGTTCAGGCGCAGTCCGAATGTTCCGCTGCGCAAAATACCAGTCCACATGAGTCTTCAGTGCGTGCCCATTCAACTCGTCGTTAGAATGGTCAGTAAATGTATGATTTTTTTTCTCTTCCATTCCAGATAGTTTGTATCCCCACTACTGGGGGCTCGCCTACGGCTATCACTATCACTCCCTTCACACAACACCCATACACGCTCAGCCGTGATTTTCTCGCAGCACTTTGGCGAATCCGTCTGGAGGTCGCTATATTCAAGCTGGAGCGCAGATCGGTATGTATGATATTGCTCGCACGGCGGGGGCCCTAGTAGGTGTGTGTGTTGGGCTAACATGGCTCGATTTCATTTCGGCCGGCGACTGCTAGCTGCCGATTTTGAACGTGTTCCGCGACCAGCGGCACCAAGCCGGCCGAACTCTGTCGCCCTTGCGGAGGTAATTTCTTTTCCATTTTCTCGCACGTGTAATATTGATGTCGTGCCAGTGACGCCCAATGCAGCCCTCCCTCGCTGCACCGCAGCGACCCACGCCCGTGAGCTGTCGGTTTGCTGTGGTCTCGTGTGATTTAGCTTACATTCTTGTGCCTTCGAGGATACGTATGGGCCAGAGACACTGC
>JBBPRP010000488.1:0-14037 GCA_038093135.1 Leccinum longicurvipes
TTCATGTACAAATGGACCGTCAACTGGCGATTCGTAGACGAACAAACTTTTCTTAGCAGTTCGTGGGCGCGGGGCTTACTCGCCGGACACATAACGTTACTGGTCGTATTTGGCCTATTCAGGTGGTGTCGTTCTGACGGCGGCGTTGTTCTTGTTCTCCGCAGGGGCTTCTGCCACCCCATGCGTCCGGCCATGCTCTCACCGTTGTCAGCCGATTGTAAAGTTATCCCCTCGTGTCTGATAAGCGACGCTCGCTCATTGGTGCCAACAGATGTTGCCACCGTGCTTATGACTTGCAATTTGATAGGCATCCTCTTTGCCCGATCGTTGCATTATCAGTTCTATTCCTGGTACTTTCAACAACTCCCATTCCTGGCGCAGCGGACGAAATACCCACTTCTCCTGCAGTGAGTTGTTCCACTGCGTTTCGATCGCTTTTTTGAGGTTTCTTTCTCATGGATTTGTTGGATGGCAGACTAGCAATTATACTTGGAATCGAGTACGCGTGGAACGTGTTCCCCTCTACCCCATTGTCATCGAGCGTGTTGCTCATTTCAAACTCTGCGCTCGTTCTCGGCATCTGGTCCGGGTACACAGAGGGTAAACCTGAAAACTCAAAGTAGTCTATCATAGGTACATGACTATTATTATGGCTATATATTGTCATGTTCTGATACGCCACTCATTCGTCCTGTGACCCCATGCCAACCACGAATGTGTTCCTCCCACCTCTCGGTAGCACTAGAACTGTCTCTGCTCCGTGAGCTTGGTGTGTGTCTGTATTGGGCAACACATCCCCTGCCATGCCATCGCCTGCGTGGAGTATTGGCCTGACGTAAATTTTGGGCAGGCTCAATTCTCCATGATGTAGAGCTATTAAAGTCAAGGGGACACTGAAAGTCTCGTCGTCCTGTGGATTGGTTAATGATACATACAGCGTCACCGAATCAGTCACGTCCGTTGTACTCACTCGAGCAATGAACTCGCCCCGCTTTCGACCACAAACAAGCCAATCTTTGATGCATTCCTCGATATCGTAGCGCAGAATGTGCTTCTGTTGCTTACTCTCTGTATCCGCCCAATGCAGAGACGTTTGGATAGACAAGGTTCCGGAGATCGGCTGCCCAGCATAGATGGGAGCTAGATGCTCTGTAGGAACATCACTTTCAGATGGGTGAATTCTGATCCGTGCAGCAGCGGTGATCTACAGAGAATGGAACGTGGTATCAGCCAGAGTGCGAGACTATAATTTCTGGACTGACATTCATCCGTGGAATATCCACTGGGATCCTGATTTCCCTCCATGGGCATAATGACTCCGTAGGTGGTCTGCCGTACGCCAGCTTCTGCAAGACACAACAAAAATATACGATGATCAGATGCGAGCTGTGTCAGGGGGAAAGGATGTAAAATACCTGCTGTAAAGAAGTGAACAGCTCTCTGAGTCCCTCGTGAATTTCCAGTGTACTTGGTATTAGAAGTTCTCCAGTGACACCGTACAGCTCGACCCACGCGGTATGACTTTCCAGGTACTGGATGACATTCGCCACCAGATCCCGACCCTGCGAAACGTCGTGCGAAGTTTGGGCAAGAATGTTGTCGATTATTTCATGTATCAGCGCCACCATCTCTGCCCGTTTCACTGATTAATTCATGTTCGGTTATACATTTTTAGAAAAAGTACCTTCGCGGAACATGCGGTACTTGACAACGAGATGAAGAGGTTCTAAGACTTGATGGTGTTCAGCTAAAAGAGAAATTCAAAAATATTTGTTATGCACCTGGTCCATGTTCAGATTCGATGGAGAATACATAATTGACAGGACGTTCTGGAGTAACTGTCTACCGATGGGTCGGTACTGCCGTGAGCACCGCTCCAAGGCCTGACTCACCATCATGGGATGACTTGAAAGATAATTCGTGATCTTGACTCCATCGAGACCATGGGATGGCCCTTGCAGATCGACCGAGAATAACCGAACATGTTGATGGGTAGAGGCGGATACGGTGAATTTCGAAAATAGTCTGTGAAAGACGTTACTTGAGTGTGGGGGATCTAGGCCGGTGGACACTGAACGGGACCTTTTCCCACGAAAGAAATCTTCCACGTTAACTATCATAGGAAGCGAGATGTTGACGGTGCAAGATTTATTCAGTATGCGTGTAATCGTCGGTTGTGGAATTGTGCTGTAGGTCACTTTGACATCGACTTTCTGGAGGTAGGATTTATCGAGGGTGAACCGTGGAGGAAATGTTCCTGACGTACTATTGAGCTAAACCTCGAAGCATCCGTGTGGGGAATCAACATGACTATCTCAGTGTCTTTGGGAACATCAGAAATTTTGATACAATCTTCAGAGGAGTCGAGTTTCCCTGCTATTATTACCAAACATAATATTATGCCAGTTATCAAACAAAAGCAGAACCGCAGCTGACCTAGATCTTGTACTCGAGTATTTGCGTAGTCAAAGTTAACTCCTCCGGGTGCTGACAACTTTATGGTCGCCACGAAGATGTCGTTGCGCCCGGTGGACAACACCAACAACATCTGCGAAATTTCTCCGAGATCAACTGTTTACAATATGATGTAAGAATCAACGAACGGGGAACCAGATCTTACCCTTGTGCGACTGACGTAGCTGGACATCCAACCCTCGAAAATCGCGTGGGAGTCGAACTAAGGCCGTTCCCTTCACGGGAATAGTAGCCGGTGATGTTTTGTGACCCCATTGAAGCCGGAGTCGAGACATCTGGATCTCGCTATTGTCGAGGACAAACACACCAGAACATGCCGTCTATCGGGTCCTTGAATTTAGAAAAGAAAAAATCAGGAGGTTGACTGGAGAGTGACCTACTGCACAATGCAAGGTCACACAATTGTTCCCAGGGGAGAGTTTGTCAATCTGTGCCGCAAACTTCAAACGATTGACATCTTGTCCTATGAGGGTTACGCTGACTTCGTCGACAACGACGTCCTGGAAAAAAGTCAATAGTCGACACGCTGGGTTGCACAAGTCCATACGCATGGCACTCTGTTTTGAATGGTTGCATCTAGGGAAAGAGTGTCTTCCTCTTCGCTAGAGTTGGCAACACTCGCCACGCTGATCGATATCACGGGATGATCAGGGTGGACAAGATCTAAAATGTCCCGCTCAGTGGTGTCGTCAAGATGCAACGCGGGCAATGCAAATACCTGAATCAAGTTTCTCGGCTGCCTCTCGGAGAAGGCTTACGAGCCCAGAGATATATCCTGTGATGCCCTCATCGGACATAACCAGCTCCGTACTCCTGTCATTTACACACGTCTTGAAGAATGCAAGAAGAATGTGGATCCACTCGCGGTCGCGCGGCTTTCCCAACGCAGCGTGTGTGTCAATCGCACGCGAAAGCATCAATGACTCCAAGGACGTCCATCTATGAGGAGCATAATGTGCTGGAAGAGACGAAAATATAGTAAGTGCGTTGGAAAGCCTTCCGCGGTACCTGCAACACGCACGTACTAAGTGTCCAAAGCTATAGATTAGAACTGTGGGCTTACGCGTCAAGGACTGCTAGGCTACCGTGCATTTTGAGCGCAAATTTTCGTCTCCCGGCTTTCACGTACATGTCAATTGCGCGATTGGAAATGGTGGTGTACAAATCGTAAAAGACTTCCTTGTCTTTAATAGCGGATATAATCTCGCGCCTGCTGATGGAATAGTCTGAAGGCCTGTCATTAGGCGTAATGGGTAAATCCGAAACAACTGGCGGAGGCGGTATCCCCAAGGAAAACGGTGGTTCTGAGGGTAAATGACCCGTCTTAATGCCAATTATATCAAGCTGTTTTTTTGCTCAGCATTATAATGCTTCATGGCTAACTTAAGTACGCACCTGGCTCTTGGCGAGCTCCATCAATTCTCCTTTCCTTGCAGTGTAGCGTGCAAGGGCCACGGCATCCATCTCTGGCCACGAAGAAGCCCATGAATCGCATTGGTCCACAACGCTGAGAGCAGAAGAGAAGGTCCAAGACTCAATGAAGTACTGGGGAAGCGCGGGCTGGAAAATTTCATGAGCACGTTATTATTAAATGCATCGATAAGTTCCCCAACCTCGACTCCCCTCAAATGCTTGCCAAATGTCGTCAGAAACGTGGAAGCCTTCCAACAAATCTCCGACAGTTGGCGCAACTTGCTCAGCAGCGCGGATTGCCTTGAGAGGATATATACTCGTAAGTCAAAGACGGATATTGTATTTGCGAGAATGAGGTCGCGATAATGCTTCTTGGACGTAGATAGCAATGGCATAGAGTCGTCATTAGGTACCGGGTGGATAAGACTCCCGAACCATGACATGTTTTTTTCCCGCAAGACTTGCATAAAGGCGGATTCAAGTTCGTTATACTGTTGTAGTGCATCCTCAAAGAGATTGATGCCTTCATACGAGGTCGCCAAAGTTTCCTGGGACAAACTTTCTTTCTGGGCGTCGTGGTGGTCGACATGCTTGGGCTTACCTTCAGTATAAAATACGTACAGAAGTTCCATCCCGGCATATGACGCTGACCCTCTGAGCGTCTTAGTTCCTCTTCCCTTGAAAAAACGGAATTATCCAGGGAAAGAAGCAGACCATCCTTGATCTTGCTTATGAGGTCGGCCCAGATAGCAGGACTCTGCTCGCCAGAAGACCAGGCGAGCTGAACACACCTATATGTATCGTATACAACTACCCAAAATCAGACTAACACGCGGCATTACCTGTCACGCTTGTCAATGTTGAAATCAGCTTTGATTTTATCTAACACAGAACTCTTCATGTTGAAGAACTTCCGATCGATTACTTTGGTGTCTGGACGCACGACATGCACGATGAGCCATTCCTGGTGCTTCCTCGGTAGTACGGATAGCTGCCAGTCTTTAATCTGCTTCTTGACAGTCGTTTTGTAGACTTCATTGTCCTACAAAGCGATGTAGATGATAAAAATAAGTCGGAACACAAGTTCACTTACTTCACACGCAACCACGTACAAATTCAAGAGGGGTTTTTCGAGGAGAGTAAGAGGGACTTGAGAGGTAAGCTCGTCCCGGAGGGAGTCGAGAGGAACCAAGGTTACTTCCAACTCTTGTATGGTACGTATGCTGGGTCGAGAAGCAGACCTCCAGTGGATGTTGCGCAGAGGTAGCTGTGAACGTAAAGCAGCGATCACTTGCTTACAGCTATCAGAGGACTGGAGGGAAGGTGGTGTGGCGAATGTCACGAGAACATGCTGGCTTGACATTGTGAACAAGATGTTTGATCGTCCGGTTATGTGCCAGTCCGGTGCTTCAAAGCGCTTAACGGCGAGGCGTGGAAAAGAAAATAACGTCAGTCACTGGCACTCTACCTCGAAATACTTTCGCAAGTCCCAAATGCAAATACCAGACGAAGCCAGTACATCGAATACAAAGACTTTCAGAGACCTTGGCCTGATCGAACCTCTTCTTCAAGCACTCGACCAGGTCAACTTCAAGACACCGACCGAAATTCAACAGCAAGTCCTTCCCTATGCACTCGAAGGCCATGATATCATTGGTGTCGCAGAAACGGGATCAGGAAAAACTGCTGCATTCGCTCTACCGATCCTGCAGAAAATATGGGAGGAACCAAAAGGACTCTTTGCTTGTGTGCTAGCACCCACGCGTGAGCTCGCTTACCAGATATCGCAACAAATAGAATCTCTCGGGGCAGCCATGGGAGTCCGCTGTTTAGTTTTGATCGGGGGAGTGGATAAGATGCCTCAGGCCGTCGCGCTTGCGAAGCGCCCGCACATCATTGTTGCGACCCCTGGCCGCCTGAATGACCATCTCCAGAGCACCAAGGGTTTTAGTCTGAGGAATCTGAAGTTTCTGGTAAGCGCCCTTCCCTTGCCGGCACGCGTACGCAGACTTATTGATGCACGGCGAAGGTAATGGACGAGGCCGATCGCCTCCTGGACATGGACTTTGGTGCCGATATCGACCAAATCCTCAAGGTGATACCAAAGGAGCGGACTACTTATCTCTTCTCCGCGACAATGACCACGAAGGTTGCGAAACTGCAAAGGGCCAGTTTATCCAATCCTGTCCGAGTCGAGGTCTCGTCAAAGTGAGCAAACCATGATTATTTCTCCGATGCATTATTGACGTTCACCTCCAGGTATCAGACCGTATCAACACTATTACAATATTACATCTTTGTTCCGTTAATACAAAAGGATGTCCACTTAATCTATCTGGCAAACGAGCTGGCCTCAAATTCGATCATTGTTTTTACCAGGACGGTTCATGACGCTCAAAGGTTCACCCACAGCTTTCCAGCATCGCTTATGCCTAACCACCTCGTAGATTATCTATCGTACTTCGCACTCTTGGGTTCCCAGCCATTCCCCTTCACGGACAACTCAGTCAAAGCCAGCGATTGGGTGCACTCAACAAATTCAAAACAGGTGGCCGTAAGGTTCTTGTGGCAACAGACGTTGCCAGTCGGTATGCACACTGCAATATGATTCACCTTTCAACAAGCTGATAGCTGGACAGTGGTCTTGACATACCATCTGTGGACGTGGTGATCAACTTCGACATCCCCACCCATTCAAAAGATTATATTCACCGTGTCGGACGGACAGCCCGTGCTGGACGCGCTGGAAAATCAATCACGATAGTAACACAGTACGACGTCGAACTATTGCAGCGCATAGAAAAGGTCATCGGGAAGAAGCTCGAATCGTTCCCGACCAGTAAGGAAGAGGTAATGCTCCTAAAAGAGCGGGTAGATGAAGCCGGGCGGTTGGCCGTGAACGAGCTGAAAGAGGAAACGAAGTCAAGCGGGAAAAAGCGGAGGCGGGATGGTGGTGGCGGGCGAGATGACAGGGATCGGGACGACGATGTCGTTGAGGCTGAAATGCCTGGCACAAAAAAAAATAAACGCCGCCGGTAGTCCTTTTTTTTATACTTTAGGACTAATGAAGTTTGATGTGTTAATTTGGGGCTCGTTCAGACTATATGTCGTTAGTGATTGCGGAAAAAACATGTGCCCCATGGCTGAGTTGGTTACAGCGTCCGACTGTTACGAAAAGTACATCGGAAGGTCGTGAGTTCGAGCCTCACTGGGGCAGTTCTTTTTGTTATGTCTCCTCGAACCAGACGTGCATGTGGGCTCCGCGTCCATTGTACAAGGTCTTACGAGCACCTAGACTTCTTTATGAAGCAGCTGGCTATGCAATGTAGAGAGTGGGGACCATAGTTTAAAATCACAGGACCAAGTATCCTTTGTCTCCAGACGAAGAGGAATTCCGGATCCGTAGAGTATCATGTAAAAAAAAAAAACAAGAAAAACTTACTGCCCCAGTGAGGCTCGAACTCACGACCTTCCGATGTACTTTTCGTAACAGTCGGACGCTGTAACCAACTCAGCCATGGGGCACATTGATGTCCCACTCGAGAAGTCTTACATGAAATGAACAGTGTCCGATTACGAAGCCGGTGTGATAGAAAGGCCGGATAGCGACTCGCGCGAAATGATCAAAACGAATAGCGGGAAACAATGAAAATGTTGGGTTATATCAAGGCAGTATAGAAACTGTGCCTATCTGTGGTCAGCATCGGAATGTGTATTAGAATTTGACGCAAAAAAGCGTCACCTGAGCGATTCGAACACTCGCGGGCAAAGCCCAACCGCTGTGCTGATAGCAGGCGATCCCGTTAACCACTCCGGCAAAGTGACTTGGCTTAGCTTGCCGCACAGATGGAATATATGCCAAAGGCATGAGTAGTAGTCGCATTCTTGAGTTAAATCATTGTCTTATAACATCATCCAGCATCTTATGCGAATTCATTCATATACTGAACTATTCTGTCCACCTGTTCTTCCGTCACGGCGTTGTAAAGGGAAATGCGGACTCCTCCGACGGACCTATAGAGTGTAGTTTTGTTATCGACAGTCAACGATCGATCGATATGGCGAGGCAGCCTGAGGTGCTCACCGATGACCTTTGATCCCTTTCATTCCTCTCTGTTCCGCACCAGACACGAACTCCTTCAACCTACTTTCTCCGCCGACAATGTCAAACACGACATTCATCTTGCTTCTCGAGCCCGCCAGCACCTTGCCCTTGAAAACCCCCCGGGCTTCTCCTTCCTCCATGGCTACATACACCTTCGCAGCTTTTCTAGCAGTGTATTCCCCATAATACTCGAGAGCCTTTTCCTTGTGCCGTCCATTCTGTTCCCCCATCTTCAACATTCGCTGAAGCACCAGACCGGTGATGTATATCGATAGGACTGGAGGGGTGTTGTTCAAGCTACGACTGTCCACCAACGTCTTGTATGATAGACATGTTGGAATGCTACTGTCCGATACGTTCGCCCATTCGTCTTTGACAATGATGATCGTCAACCCAGCAGGTCCGATGTTCTTTTGCGCGCCAGCATAGATCACTGCATGCTTTTCGATACACGGAATAGGTCGAGACATAAACGTGGAGGAATAATCTGCAACGAGCGGGGCACCATCAGGGAGACTGTCAAACGGGAATGAAGTGGGGCTTTTGAGATCATCGTCAAATTCGACGCCGTCGACGGTCTCGTTGGCGCAATAATAGATGAGAGCTGGATCATGCGAAAATTTGTCCTTGTAGCTGTCGCGATCAGGAACATGGTTAAAAATCTTCCTCCCATCCTCGGAAATTGTCTGCGTGTTGACCACGACATTGACGTCCCCTACCCCGAGCATCTTCGCCTCCTTCATCGCCTTTTCGCTCCAAGAACCGGTGACAATGTAGTCCATCGAGGGCTTCTGAGCCGTGCAGCCCCGGCTTCGATACCTTGCAAGCATATTTAAAACGACCGCAGAAAACTGGGCGGTTCCTCCACCCTGAGCAAAGAGGACTTTGTAGTCCCGAGGGAGCTGGAGAAGTATTCTTGTATTCTCCTCGACTTCCCGGATGAATCTGTCGAACTCTGCTGAACGGTGTGATATCTCTGCGATACCGATACCAGTGTTTTGGAAGTCGAGTAAGCCTTTGCAGGCTTCTGTGAGGACTTCTTCTGGCAGGGCCGAGGGCCCTGCACCGAAGTTAATTACTCGATTGGACATAGAAAAAGAAGACGCGTTGATATCGAAGTGCGACTAGTCGTGAGGTGGGGAATCGGGTTTCGCCAAAGTTCAGGAACACTTTTCAGGATGACTCAACCCCAGTCAATTTGAATTTCATCGATTGATCCGCCATCAATGATTTTACATCGCCGAGAATTTAGAAAATGCAAATGCATTGGCAAGTGTACATACAAGTTGCGTGGGTATCAAGGGACCACACCATGCGTTGTTAAGCACGAGTCTGTGTAGATGACTCAAGAATAAGTATGTTACTCTCAGATTCTCTCCACATATCCTTCAACACACCAGGGCCAGGGCCGAGGTTAGTAACAAGCTCCACGTCTTCACCTTCACTGTTGTTGCGGAAATGTTCCACATCTTGCGCTGTCGAAGGGAGGCCAACCTCATCGCGTGGAACACGAGGGGGATGTGGTCGATGTGACATGGGAGAGGCGAGCGAAGGGAAATATTGCCGATAGGCAAAGTATGCGATAGCGAACCCCAGGAGGGATCCAGTGACAACGTCTTCCCAGTGATCTAGTGCGCAACGACATTGATCGTGAGGTGTCAGGAATTCGGAAGCAACTTACGTCTGTAATCCATCGTACGAGAAATGGCTACAAGAGTCGCACCAGCCAATGGAGTTACGGATACCCAAGTCTTGGGCTAGTAGATCATTTTAGCGTTTGCACTCTTAACGGCGCTTAATCATGCTTACCGCATGGCCCTTAGTATCGAATAGGTGCAACTTCCCCACAAGATAAAATGAAAGAAATCCCAGACCAGCAAAAGACACTGCGAGAACGATTGCTCAGCCTCCATCGGGAGAGTGCTACTGGGGAAGCCTACGGCTCGAGTGGCCACTGGGGAAGCTACGCCACCCATCAGTCATGATCGACTTGTCGGTCTGTGTGCAAATGGCATCGGTTGAGAGTCCGTAGGTAGGATCTTCAGATCCAGACATTGGGATGCAACGAGAAAGGAGGTCTGCAGATTACGCACAACCTCAATGATCAGCACTGAAAACCGTGACCTATACGCAAAGCCAAACCTGGACGAGGACGACCAACGGTAATCTTGCAGAATTGTGTGATAGAACCAGTAATAGCCAAGCCAAGAACCACTGGAAAAGTGAATCACTTAATACAAGTGGCATGGCAAAGAAAAAGAGCTGAACGAACACCCGAGAGCACTGCAATGATAGTCCCAGAAAGATCGAACAGTGATCAAGTTGACGGCAAGCTGGATGATCAATGGGGCCACCACAGCAATGCAATAGAGAGCAACATCCTGGAAATAATCCTGAGAAAGAGGTATTGCATATGAAAGTTGTACGAACCGGCACACGTTCATGGACAACGTAGCTGTTCGTCTGATATCGACATTGGCATAGATGAGGATGAAAACAAAACGTACGGAAAACGAATCCTAAGTGAAACGGTCAATCACTGCTGAGTTCTGTAGTTAGACGACCACGTACGTTTCATCGTTGACAGAAAATTCTCTTCTGAAACCATGTACATGGTTCAAAGCAAGGAACAAGGCTCTGCAATGAACTTTGAGTGCGAGGAGAGTGGTCCCCGCCGAGCAAGGGACTTACGCTAGGAATAGCGTCAAGATCCTACAAACTGATTAGCATCCAAATTGAGATGGGCTGTTGTTCAATGAACATGAACACACCAGTCTGGGGTGTAGGACATGAGGAGCCTGAGGCGCCTCTTGCTGTCGATCGTCTTCGTGGTAGTATTGCTGCGCGAGTGATTGCCTGACATGGTGGGCTCTTCTGAAGTTGGGGTTCGGACCTCATTGATCTGCCTTTTGTCAGCCCACCAGTGCATATACGTCATAGTAAAAGAGCCGGAGGCGAACGCTGTCGGAAATTGCGGCAAAGGGAGGAGTTTGAAACTGGGCTATCAAGTATGATAGTCCAACATGACGTCCACGACTGAAAATCTCTACGGCCCGTCGGAAGGCTTTGAATGGCGTCCAGGTATAGCATTGCATGTCCGGCTGCGAACCTGACTTACAGATTACGAACAGAGTATCAGTCAGACCTGGAACACATTGCGTCTACTAACACTCTCGAACCGAAGTGAGTCTGTCAGAATGCGCTCACACTCCAACCTGATCATCGTATAGCACGGAATGGCAACTTCTCCGAGAAATGATCAAGTACAAGCTCGGTCAGGTGTGTCCCAGCAGACTCTTGTTTTCCTGGTGTTCATATCCGGCGTCTGTTAGAGTATCGCAATGTTCCTCGCAGATGGTGGTCAGCCCGAGGAGCCTCCGAAGCCTGCCACAGGGGTGGTAGATAACTTAGGAAATTTAAGGCTTCCTCCATTTCCTGCTTGCAAGCCCAACGAACTAAACCCTCACGAAACACCCAAAGCACGTATGAATCAAGATGAAGCAAACGAGATGAAGGATCGCATCTTTCGACAACTCCATGATTTCGAAGAGTGCGTCGGACAGCGTCATCCTGGTCATTCGCTTATACTAAGAGTCACCCAGCAACCCCCCATTTACCATCCAGCGGGTGTGTGAGCTTTGTGTATATCCAAAGCAACACTACCGATTCATTGGCAAATATCTCCGCGCAGTAGAGAAATCGCTTCTCGTCACATCAACGTGGGATGCATTCTCTGCAGAATTACCCCAAAACGGGCTCTCGATGGGTACATTCCCAACTATCCCATCACAATCTACGCCTACAACCCCGATGTTTTCGCCCATCCCCTTCCTGCATGATGATGCACGACGTTCCAAATCGCAAAGCCCTCCGCCATCACCATTGGCACTAGCTACGATGGAAATAGGCGGAAACATAGACTCTCTCGATGAACCGATATCACAACGAGCGATAGGGCTCGTAGACGAACTCGACGACCCGAGCCCAGGACATATGAGTGATCACCCGACTGCAATCACTTCCGTGACAACTGTCGGGTCACGTCCATTCTTGGAAACGCTGGAGTCCAGGTTTGTGAGAGGAAGCGGGGATCAACCTGGAGGAGATGAAGAGCAAAAGATGGTAATTGACGAGGTAGATGATAAAGAGAACAAGGAATGAGGGATTGCGTTTCGAAAAGTCCTTAGGGCTACACAAAATCGCGGACCCGTCAAGGTAACAAACTCTTTGAGTAAAGGAAAATACGCACAAGATGGTAAATCGCTAAGAGAGATCGCGCTTGATCTTCTCCAGTAAGACATTCATCCGTAGCTTCATATTCGGCTGGCCCTTCTCACGTCTGTGTGTAACGTTCCCGCCACGATCGTTGTGAGAGTGTACCGGAACTCCCTTGGGATGTGAACGACCGAAATTTTGACGGTTGGGGGGATTGTGGGCGTATGCAACTTTCCTAAGGTCGCGCAACGACGGTTTATCATGGGAGGGGGTTGGTCTAGATAATTTGTCCAGAGGCGTATCAGACTCAGAATTGCCATTGGCTTCCTCGTATTTATGGTCGGCGGAGGCGTCTATTGGTTCACTGGTCTGCTTTGTTAAACCTTCCCTCTTCTTCTGCGCCTTCCATTTGCTTCGTATCTTGCGATCCTCGACCCAGGATTTTTTGAGTTGTTTTGCTGAGATGGAGTTAGCGTTGCGGTTTAACATACTCGGACGTACTCACCGCGATTCTTTGGCAGATAATGAAACGTCGGCGGCTTCTTTTTCCTTCCTTCTGTGACTACCATGGCAAGATCTCGAGCGAGTCAGCGTAGTGACATGGCTTACTAATCACAACCACAACATTAAATTCTTCGGATCCGTCTCAAGGTCACAGTCCGTGTCACTCTCCTTCAGACTTTCACACACGACATCCGCCTCAGATCTATCCGTCCCCCCATCATCGCATGAACGTACAGAACCTCAACTCTTTCGGTGGGTTTATCGACGAATTCATCACTCTCGACAGGCTGTCTCACGGCACCGTCTTTGCTAGATCCTTTCGCTGATGAGGGCGATCCTCTCGGCGGCAACCAGGACGTCGGCTCTACTCAGAATTACCTTCATATTCGCATCCAGCAAAGGAACGGAAGAAAGACTTTGACCACCCTGCAAGGTCTTCCCAAGGGTGAGTCTCCTGCCTGTTGATTCGTGGCGATGCGGATTTTCATCTTCCTGTAGAATACGATCCCAAGAAACTTCTCAAAGCCTTCAAGAAGGTCTGCCATTCGTTTTTATGTTTGGTCTTTGGCTTATCAGACCGCTGTAGGAGTTCGCTTGCAATGGTAATCTTGTTGACGATGAGGAGATGGGCCAAGTCATCCAGCTTCAAGGAGATCAGAGGGTCAAAATCGCAAATTTCCTCGTCGAAGAGGGTATCCCGAGGAACACCATCAAGCTGCACGGGTTCTAAGTATGGGGTTGGACAATCCGCTGGTAGTGCAGTATGGTCTTTACTTTCCATTCTTCGTGTAATCATGTTCTGTCTGAGTTATGAGCTTGTTTTCCATCCGTACTGGCAATGTATTAACACAAGTGTACTGGTTGTTGATACAAATGTTGCAGATAGATATCTTGTTTCAATCCACTCGACTGTTTGAACTTCAAAATCACACATTGCGTCATTATAGTAGGCATGTATGACATGAGTGCCAGTGGGCAAGTTACTTTTTTTCCACGGAAGACAAACTTTGATAACTCTCAGACTTCAGACTATGGCACGTTGGTCCGGTCTGAACTATTAGCAAGATACCGAGAGTGCTGCCGTCAAGTACATCCTATCTGTGACCGCCAACACAGACGTCTAATGAACATCAACCTACACGGCCGATAATCGGGGCAACCAAAACGATTGGCGCACTTATTTCAACACACTCGCAGCCGTCGGTGTCGTAAGCACCGTGCAGCGGATGCAAAGTCGCGACCGAGTTCAAGATATTGTTCACTGTGTCCCGACTACCCTTGGGTGTGAACTCGAGACATTCATCTGTATACGTTGCTTCCGTGGC
>JBBPRP010000489.1:0-14016 GCA_038093135.1 Leccinum longicurvipes
TTTCCTCGCTTGCCAACGATGGCTCGAAAGGTGTCATTACCACAACCGCTACGGCTGCCAACACCGATGTCACGCCCTTTCCAATTTTGAGCGTGCCACAGACATCTCCGGGTGCTGCATTTACGACGAATCATCATAATGGCATAGACAGGCCCAAGGCGAATGCGATCGCGGTCACGCCTTCGAAGGGCGGTTCTCATTCTCAGCTTTCAGTCGGTACTCTGAATGGCGGTGCATCGCCATCGAAGCACCCGTCTCATCATCCGCTTCCATCAGCATCAGCATCCCATCCGCATCCTGCTGCCCATCCGCATCCTGCAACGCCTCTAGCCCCGCCTCCCCCTCCACCGATGATCACTACCGTCGCGCCCTTTCAGCTTCAGCCGGTGTATGTGTCGTTTCCGCAATACCATGTTGTGCCGGCACCCCCGCCAGTGCCAGTGTCGCCAGCGCATCAGGGGCCGCCAGGACAGCTTCAGGGAACATGGGTGGCTGTTTATCCTACTCAACCTCAGCCTCCGCCTCACGTAGCCATGCATCCTCTGTCAGCGCCGATGGTGTCAGGGATGCGACATGCGAGTTGGTGAGGATGCAATGCTGTATGATGCGTTTTTGTTTCTTTTTTGTTTTTTGATTTTTCGTTCGTCGCTCGGATACGATGGGCGGATGGAAAGGTCGTTGTTTCTTGTGCATTTTCTCTCTGTTTCGTTTTCTCAGCCTTTTTGTTTGTTTGTTGGCTATGGAGGAGGGGAGTAATACTAATTGTGACGAGCCCAAATGTCCTGTCCATGTGATTCCTTTCTTTCTTTCTTTTGTCATGCTCTCTCACTCTCGCCCAAGTTTTGGTCGTTCTTTCGTAGTACAAACGTGTATCGATTTGCTTCTTTCTTTCTAGTAGGTCTATACTTCTTTGATCAAGTCAAATCATAACATGACAGAAATCTCAATTTCTTGCTGTTACATGTTCTTTTGTCTGCCAAGGGTGAGAACAGGGGCTTGCTCTCATTTGCAATCCAGGAATCAAGCAGTGCATACATCATAGTCTATAGTACATGCTTTCTGCTTACACCATGCAAGTGCCCCCTTCTCAATTCATTGATGGATCCTATGGTCAATTTTTTTTGGCTGTCATTGCCTCTCCTGGGAAAGTAAATCAAGACAGAATTTGAACTCCCATTTACTCTAGAGTGGCATAAAATATTGTATTGTTTAAGCTATGCCACCATGTCTCCATACAAACATACAATTCATGATTTGATAGTAACTGGTGCACACAAAGGCAACTAGGTACATTTCTATAGATTTATTGTTACAATCATTTCTGTTTCCTTTCAAGTTCTTGACTGCTTTTTGATGTGAAAACCACTCATTCTGACTTTATTGAAAAGGATTTCATCAGATTGCTATAAATATAGTGGTTATTGAATGAAATATTAAAGATATGATATGCTTTACATCCATGGCTCATCTGATTCTGAAGAACAACATTCACAATCATTTCAATCATTGTATCCTTAGATGTTTTGCCATATTGATTGAAAACTTCTGTCATGGCTACTTTCACTTTTGCACTTGTATCTGATGTTTGGTACTTTGCAATAGCAGATTGGATTGGCTGAGGATCTTCTTGATGGTAAAGATAGAAAGAGTGCTCCAAAATAAGCAGTGTATCTCCAATACAATTTTATCATTTAACAAGAATCTTCTAAAGAGAGAAAAAACAACAACATACAAACACTAGTTAGAAGAACTTCTTGCCATGTATTCTATCATCTTCAATTTTACTTTTATACAAACTGAAATGAAGAGTGAATTTACCTTGGTATTAGATTTCAGAATGGAAGATTGATTGAGGTCAATATTGGACTGAATGATGACATGCTATAACCAATTGAAGGCAATAGAATGAATACACATACTCTTTCATTGTAAACAATCTGATATGAATTGATAATATTAAAAGGTAGAAAAAAGTGATGAATGAGATTCACAGTCTATAAAAAAAATAGATGGGGTCACAGTGGTATCCATATGTATGATTAACACTTACAGTCTAAGATGGATGTAGCCAGATTATGGATAAGATATTAAACTTTCACCACAATAGAAATAAATGGCAAAACTTACATCCTGCAGGTAGTATATAAGTAAAGATTAATTTTGTACAATATATCATTGCAAAAAATAACTTACAGCCTATGAGTTATGAATCAAATAGTAAATCAAACAGTATAAGTATAAGATGAGCAAAATGGTATCTACCTCCTATTGAAAAAGGAGAACAAATTAGCAAACAATTCATAAAAATATTGCATAAGAAGAAATATACCTTCTACAATTATAAAACAGTAAAATTATCAGGTTAATATGATCAAGGAGGTGGAAAGTGAAATATAACTCACAGTCTATAATCAAACAAATACAAAATGGTGAATATTAATTATGATAAACATGAAAATAGTTTATAATAAGTGGAAGCTCACCAGCTGAATAAAGTAAGGCATCACTAATTTAAATCAATACTGTAAAACATTTAATAAAAAATATACCTTCTATAGAGATGAAATAGAAATTTTGATATACAGTAAATATGTTCAATGATTACTTTTGAGAAGTATTGGATGATATATAACTCACTTTCTGTCATTTTTGACAGTGAATGAGAACACAGTATCATTATGATTACCATTCACTGCATCATTCTAGAATGCAAAACTCACAAACTATCATTACCAAGAAAGAATATACATATGAACATCATCAGAAATTCATGAGGACATTCCACAACACACTACTCACATCCTTTCATTTCCAAGGTAGAATAGAGAATAAGTAGACATGGCTCATTGGCATCAATACTCTCTGGCACATTTCATAATGCAAAACTCACTGCCTGTCATTTCCAGAGCAGAATGAACAATGAATGGACATGGCATCATTAGCATCACCACTCTCTGGCAAATTCCACAATGCACAACTCACATTCTATCATTTCCAGAGTAGAAAGAAGAAGAAATAGGCATGGTATATACCATTAACATCACCAGTCTCTGGCACATGCACAACTCACATTCTCATTTTCAGAACAGAATAAAGAATGGATGGATATTGAATCATTAGCACCACCACTCTCTGTCACATTCCAAAGTGTACAACTCACCTTCTATCATTTCCACAGGTGAATGAACAATGAATGGACATGGCATCATTAGCATCACCACTCTCTAGCACATTCCAGGATACATAACTCACATCCTATCATTTCCACAGCACAATGAAGAATGAATGGACATGGCATGATCAACATCATCACTCTCTACCACATTCCACAATACACAACTTACCTTCTGTCATTTCCAGAGCAGAATGAAGAGTGAATGGACATGGCATGAATAGCATCACCACTATCTGGCACATACTATAACAACTCACATTCTTTCATTTCCAGTGTAGAAATGAAGAATGCATGTATATGGCACAATTACTGTCTGTGGCACATTCCACAATGCACAACTTACATCCTGTCAATTCCAGAGCAGAATAAGAAATGAATGAACATGGCATCATTAGTACTTGCTGGCACATTCCACAATGCACAACTCACTGCCTATCATTTCCAGACAAAAATGAAGAACAAATAGACATGGCATCACTAGCATCAACACTCTCTGGCATATTCCACAATGCACAACTCACAAACTGTCATTTCCAGAGCAAAATGAAGAACAAATGGACATAGAATCATCAGCATCTACACTTTTTGGCACATTCCACAATGAACAGCTCACCTTCTATCATTTCCAGGGCAGAATGAAGAATGAATATATATGGCATCATTCATGTCCCTGACACATTTCACAATGCATAACTCACAAACTGTCATTTCCAGAGCAGAATTAAGAATGTATATATAGAATATGATTAGTATCCCTGGCATATTCTACAATGCACAACTCACACCCTGTCATTTCCAGAGCAGAATGAAGAATGAATGGAAATGGCATCAATAATATCACCACTCTCTAGCACATTCACAATGTATGACTTACAACCTGTCATTTCCAGAAGAGAATGAAGAATGAACATACATACATGGCATCATTAGCACTACTGGTACATCCCACAATGCATAACTCACATCCTGTTATGTCCAGAGCAGAACAAAAATAACATGCACATAGCATCATTAGTGTCCCTGGCACATTCTACAGTGCACATCTCACAGTCTGTCATTTTCAGAGTGCAATGAAAGATGAATGGATATGGCATCATTAGTATCTCTGGTGCATGCAATGATGCACAACCCACAATCTGTTATCTCCAGAGCATAGTCAACAATGAATGTACATGGCACCATGAGTGTCCCTGACATGTTCTACAATTAACAACTCACTGCCTGTCATTTCCAGAGCAGAATGAAGAATTAGTGGACATGGAACCATTAGCATTACCACTCTCTGGCACATTCTACAATGTATAACTCACAAGCTAGAATTTCCAGAGCAGAATAAAGAATGCATATATACCCACATGATTAGTGTCCTTGGTACTGTACATTTTACAATCCACAACTCACTGCCTGTCATTTCCAGAGTAGGATGATCAATGAATGTACATGGCATCATTAGTATCCACACTTTCTGGCACATTCCACAATATACAACTCACTGCCTGTCATTTCCAGATCAGAAAGAAGAATAAATGTACATGGCATCATTGGTGTCCTTGGCACATTCCATAACTTTACACAACTCACACCCTATCATTTCCAGAGCAGAATGAAGAGTGAATATACATAACATCATTAGCATCATTGGTACATTCCACAATTCACAACTCACAAGCTGGCATTTCAAGAGCACAATGAAGAACAAATGGACATGGCATTATTATCACTGCAACTATTTAGCACATTCTACAATGTACAACTCACAAGCTGTCATTTCCAGAGCAGAATGAATGAAGAATGAATGGACATGATGTCATTAGTGTCCCTGGTACATTCCACAATGTACAACTCACAATCTGTCACATTCAGACCAGAATGAAGAATCAATGGACATGGCATTGTTAGCATCATCATTCTCTGGCACATTTCACAATACACAACTCACACCCTGTCATTTCCAGTGCAGAATGAAGAATGAGTGTACATGGCATCAGTATTGTCCATGACACATTCCAAAATATACAACTTACAAGCTGGCATTTCCACAGCAAAAGGAAGAATAAATGGACATGGCATCATTAGTCTCCATAGCACATTCTACAATGCACAACTCATACCCTGTCATTTTCCAAGCAGAATTAAGAATGAATGGCATGTTAACATTAACATCAACACTCTGTGGTGCACTCCACAATACACAACTCACTGCCTATCATATCCAATGAAGAATGAATGTATATGTCATCATTAGTGTTCCTGGCACTTCTAAAATGAGCAACTCACAGCCTGTCATTTCCACAGTACAGTAAAGAATGAATGTGAATGGCATGATTAGTGTCCCTGGCACATTCCACAGTGCACAACTCACAAACTGTCATTTCCAGAGCAGAATAAATAATGTATGTACACCACAAGATTAGTGTCCCTGGTACATTCTACAATGCACAACTCACCACCTGTTATCCAGAGCAGAATAATTGGTGAATGTACATGGCATTATTAGCATCACCAGTACATTCCACAATGCACAACTCACATCCTGTTATTTCCAGAACAGGATGAAAATGGCATGTATATGGCATGATTAATGTCCCTAGCACACTCCATAATGCACAACTCACAAGCTTTCATTTCAAAAGCAGAATAATTTAGCATCATTAGTATCCCTGGTGCATTTCTACAATGTGCAACTCACATTCTGTCATTTCCAGAGTAGAATGAGGAAGCAATGGACATGGCATCATTAGCATCACCACTCTCTGGCACATTCCACAATGCACAACTCACACCCTGGCATTTCCAGAGCAGAATGAATAATGAATGTACATGAATGAATCATGACATGATTAGTGTCTATGCACATTCCACCATGCACAACTCACTGCCTGTCATTTCCATAGCAGAATAAAGAATGAATGGACATGGCATCATTAGCATCACCACTCTCTTGTACATTCCAAAATTCACAACTCACACCCTGTCATTTCAAGAGTGGAATGAAGAATACAGGACATGACATCAGTAACATCACCACCCTCTGGTACATTCCACAATGAACAACTCACTGCCTGTCATTTCCAGATCAGAAGGAAGAATGAATGTACATGACATTATTAGTGTCCCTGGCATATTCTATAATGCATAACTCACACACTGTCATTTTCCAAGCAGAATGAAGAATGAATGGACATGGAATCATTATCATCAACTCTCTCTGACATATTCCATAATTTACAACTTACACCCTGTCATTTCCAATGAAGAGTTAATGATCATGGCACCATCAGCATCACTGTGTGGTGCATCCCACAATGTGCACAACTCACTGCCTGTCATTTCCAATGAAGAATGAAGAATGAATGTACATGACATCATTAGTGTCCTTGGCACATTCTCCAATGCACTACTCACACACTGTCATTTCCAGAGCAGAATGAAGAATGAATTTACATGGCATCATTAGTGTCCCTGACAGATTCCACAGTACACAACTCACTGCCTGTCATTTCCAGAGCAGAATAATGAATGAATGTACATGGCATTATTAGTCTCCCTGACACACACTAGTATACTACAATGCAAAACTCACACCCTGTCATTTTCAGAGCAGAATAATGAATGAATGTGCATGTCATCATTAGTGTCCCTGGCACATTCCATAATGCACAGCTCACAAGCTGTCATTTCCAGAGCAGAATGAAGAATGCATGTACACTGCATTATTAGTGTCCCTGGCACATTATACAATGCACAACTGACTGCCTGTCATTTCCAGAGCAGAACAAACAATAAATGTACAAGGCATAATTAGTGACCATGGCACATTCCACAATGCACAACTCACTGCCTGTCATTTCCAGTGCAGAATGAAGAAGGAATGTACATGGCATCATTAATGTCCCTGGCATAATTCCACAATGCACAACTCACCTTCTGCCATTTCCAGAGCAGAATGAAGAATGAATAGACATGGCATCATTAGTGTCCCTGGCACATTCCACAATGCACAACTCACCTTCTGTCATTTCCAGAGCAGAATGAGTAATGAATGGCATGGCATCATTAATGTCCCTGGCACATTTCACAGTGCACAACTCACAAACTGTCATTTTCAGAGCAGAATGAAGAATGAATGGACATGGCATCATTAGCATCCCTGGTACATTCTAAAATCAAACAGGCAACCCACACCCTGCCATTTCCAGAGCAGAATGAATAATTAATGGACATGGCATCATTAGCATCCCTGGCACATTCTACAATGCACAACTCACAAACTGTCATTTCCAGAGCAGAATAAAGAATGAATGGGCATGACATTATTAGTGTCCCTGGCACATTCCACAATGCACAACTCACATCCTGTTGTTTCCAATGCAGAATGAAGAATGAATGGATGTGGCACCATCAGCATCACCACTTTCTGGCAGATTCAACAATGTACAACTTACAAACTGTCATTTTCAGAGTACAATGAAAAATAAATGGACATGGTATTATTAGTGTGACCACTCTCTGGCACATTCCATAATGCACTACCATGACTCACTTTCTGTCATTTCCATAGTAGAATGAAGAACAAATGTACATGGCATCATTAGCATCATTAGCATCATTACTCTCTGGCACATTCCACATCCCACAATATACAACTTACTGCCTGTTATTTCCAGAGCAGAATGAAGAATGAATGTCATGGCATCATTAGCATTATGATTCTCTCACAATTCTACAATGCACAACTCACATACTGTCATTTCCAGAGGATCATTGATGGTATACATTAGATAATGGCTATCTTTGCATGTTTTTCCCAATTAACAACTCACTTTCTGTCATTCCCATGATGGAATGCAATTAAATAATACAACTCTGATTCAGTTTATTCTGATTCACATGAAGTTATCTCACCCAAAAGTGTGGAAACCATCTTGCAAGTTTTTCAGGATCTATGCCTTCCATTTGTTGTTCAGGAAATGCTGAATGCTGTTGACTCAGGTTGTTTGAAACATAGGACACAGCACTGTTTCAAATTATGGCATCTGTCTTGGAAGAGCATTCAACTTTCAGTGCTTACTCTTGAACTGCATATCTGATACACAATGCTATGCTTGTTTCTTGTGCAGTAACAAATAGCATTTGCAAAGCCTCCTCATTCAAAGCCCTTGCTGTAGTTTCCAGAAGTATGCCACACCCCCCATTTGAGTTGTGCATTCCTTCCATGTATTGACCCATGAGCTGAATCATTTTTCAAGAGAATACAGAATAAATACCTTCAATCTGAACACTACATTTTGGTGGATGGTTCAATTGAGAGAGACGTCCCCATACATTAGCATTGTTAAAAATTCCATCTATGAGCTCATGTGCCTTTGCCATCTTCTCCTGCAGTGGCAACCTTCGATCATCACTGGATAGCCTACTCATGGCTATGGCTAGTAATGCATCGAACTTAGTAAACAGCACAATAACAGGCACTAAACAACTTGTAAGCTCAAGAAAACGCATCCCAAAAATGCAGTCACCATTTTTCGTGTCACATTCATTAAAAAACTTTTCTTCAGAATGTTGGATTGCCCGACACAACTTGTCCATTGGGATACAGTACCTATTTAACACGAGTCAGTTACTGACTCTTCCTACACAGCTCAAGCTATCACCAAATGGCATGAATTCGTTTCTTGAGAAACGTTGTGTTCGCACGATCTGTGATGAACTTCTTCAGCCGTAGGAATTCGCTTGCAGAACCAGCCTCGAAGCCCCGCGAGTCATGAAAGACGAATTTGTCGTTGCTCCGGAATATTAATTCGTTCTCGATGTCATGCATTCCGCGCTAGCATGCGTTGGTAAAAATGCACCGCGTGTCAGAGTCCAATATATACTTGGTAGTGATACTCACCCCCCTGGATCCCTCGACCTGCGTCAGATCGATCTGGTCGTGCGGTTTGGTAACCCAGTCATTCATATGTATCAAACCAAGGCACACACCTTCTTGCCTTCTCCATCATAGACCTCTGGGTTTTCAGTAGTGTTACAGATCGCGCGGAGAATAGTCGTCTTGCCAGCGTTCGCTCGCCCAATGATAAGGATCCTGAAGCGGCCAAATTTCTCTTGGATGTTTTCAAAACCGCCTGTCTTGTTTGTTTCCATGTAGGCTTGATTCCAAGCGCGAGTGTATTGTTGAAGAGACTGTTTAATGTAGAATTGAAGCAGCAGTCGAGAACGAGGAAAAAGAAAAAGTGTATGTCGTATCCATCGATTCTCATCTACTTCCGGCGACATTCGCTTCGGAACGGGAGGACTCAGGTTCTTCCTGCGAGTTTGGGAGGCTCGATGCGGCTTAGGCCATCACTGACTCACTTGAAGCTCTGTTCGCTCCCTCGTGATGTGACACCAAATGGTACTACAGACCCCTTCACCATCACAAACGTGACCTCCCAAAGGTCGTCCATCTCAGCGCTCAAGCCCGGTCAAAGGCGCCGACTCTCCGTATAGTCTCCTCCACCGCGGCGCGCTCTCGCTCCCCGATGATCGATCCCTACCTCTAACTTGACGGCATCGCTTTTTCGGCACGCCTGGCGTTGCTGGGACTGTTACAGGACTCGCCGTCCGAGTACTCCCTGTCGTCGCAGTCCGACACATTCGCGCGGGAGCTGATATACAACCCGTTCATCCTGGCGTTGTAGAGTATGCGCGGGCGTCAGACGTTGACGTTCAATGGCACCGTTCGTACGACGCATGGGCGGACGATAGTAGAGATGTTTAGATTTGCGTCTGCACGCGTTTCCTCCTCTTGTTTTCTTCGCCGTTCGTCCGTGACAGCGGGCTGACTGGCAGCCTTTTGCTTAGGGATATTCACCCATTTGCGACGTTGGCCAAGATCTATTTCGACAACATGCTGTGTATGTCTCGGTTAGTCACTTCCCCGCATGACATGCATGGCCCGAGGTGGATGGAAGTCGGCGTTCACGCGTCTCTGGGGACACCAGTGCGTTTCTCTGAACCATTCTGATAACCCTGCCTGTCCGATTCATGTGATGCTTTCCCCGTTTCGCAGATGGACCTGAGATCGCCGACATCGTCATCTACGAAGAGACCAACGCACTGCTACATCTCCCTCCCCCTTGCGATGTCCACGTCCTTAGGGCCCCGCCGCTCAGCGTGCGGGTTGCGCGCATCATGCCTGCCCTTTGTACACCACCTCTCAACACGTCACAAGCCGCCTGCGCGTTTACGCGGTACCACGCTTAGAGATCTCCGCGTGAGCAAACGCATACGGCAGGTGTACCTCAATCACGCTCCAACTTCACAGAGGTCTTTGGGTTCGTTTACCGCGCTGGTGAGTTGTTCTTTCATTGCCGGCTGAATTAAACTCCACTCAACCCTGTCGATGGAAAACTTATAGTGCTCGCAGATGAAAATGTTGCATATAAGCGCCGAGGCAGCGGAAGCGGTCATTGAAGCACACGTAAAGATGTATGCGCCCACTACGCGTCTCGAATACAACAGTTCCCGAGTCCCGTGACCGTCGATAACGTCGGGGGGTGATACCGATCATGAGAAAGGGTTAGATTATAATTGCACTGCGAAGCGATCCTTGCGTCGCATGCTGACGGTGTACAGTAGTGCCGTGCTTATCTCCGGCGTGCCTTCCTTCGTGGTCGAAAAGAAATTTAGCTATATGTTATGAAGGGAGTTGGCTTGACCTTGGTGCATTGAACTTATAATTTTCATCTTATTCATTTTGGTAGTACGTGCTACATGATAACTATAGGCTGTTGGGATGGCAAGGAAAACTCTCGTTCGTAACTTACTTGAGACAGAACACGACCAAGTGGATGAAGATGGAATTAAAGCTGTTGCGGCCACTGCTTTCATGGGTATGTGACACACGCTTCCCCAGGCCAAACGAGGATTAAAATCATACAGCTGGTGCTGGCTCCGTGAGAGGTCAAACTATGTGTTTACGATAGGTTTTATAAAACCCTTTAGACCGACTCGGCCCCGCGTGTATTTCTCCTTGCCATGGTGCTCCATCTAGAGGTGCAACCCAAGGCTCGGGAGGAGATTGATCAGGTCATCGGTACGGGCCGCCTGCCAGACTTTGATGACAGGTCGAATCTTCCATATATTGAAGCTGTATATCTCGAGACGTTGCGTTGGCGACCTGTGGCACCTACGAGTAAGTAGTTCGGTCCTAAGATACTCTTCCGGTAAAGTTATCTTTGCAGCGCTTCTGCATACGACAACGACGAATGATGTGTACAAGGGCATGTACATTCCCAAAGGTGAGCTAAATATGTTGTCGACGACATGCCATCGTACTCGCCAATCTATGTATGGTATGGATCCCATCATATTGGCTGGCAGTTGAAGCTGAACTAGCGCAGGGAAATAGGACACGATGGGAAGCAATGGGATGATCCGATGTCCTTTATCCCTGAACGCCATCTCACACCCACCAGAACTCTTGTGGAAGGTGAGCAACACAGCTTCGGTTTTGGCCGGTGGGGTACGCATTTACTTTTGCCGGAGTGGGTGCTAAACGATGTTGCAGTCGCATCTGCCCGGGAAGGTATATGGTGGATCAGAACATCTGGGCGGCCATCGTAACAATACTTGCCACTCTGCGTCTCGCGAAGGCCTGTGACAAAATTGGAACCGAAATTGATGTCAAAGAGGAATTCACGAGTGGACTCACCAGGTAACGGTTACCGTCAAGGAATGATGCCCCTCGTACTGTGACATGTTCGTAAGGATGGATTGAAGTAGGTGTACACGGTCAATCTCTCGAATAACCCTGATCTGGGGTCAGTTTCGGAACGGTTGAGGGTACAACGGACTGATAGCGAAGAACTGTCAAAGAAAGTTCGCCTAAATGCCCGTAGAAATGATAAACGAGGGATAGGAGAGTAATGGTTGGCGATGGCTCACTTCAGTGTCAGGATCCATCACTTGGAATACGGATGGAGTAGGATGGTGGTAGGGGACAGGAGCTTGGTTGTATTGCGAGGCGTTGGTCACTGACAGGCCGAGAACAGCATGGCTTGTTTGCGGAAGTGAACCGGTGAGTAAGAATGCTGAAGCACGACAGATGTCTTTACTTGATTTTCTGTAGAATTCAACCGCGCCACAAATATCAAACCCTCCTGATGCCAAGAATTTACCAGAGAGAAGTAAAACTCATTTGTTTGTGGGAAACGTAGGGGTTGTCTGACAGGGTTACCTGCGGTGTTATCAATGGATTTGCTCGCAAGGAACCATTGGGGGAAAGGGAGTGTGTGTTGGTCTACGTCGGGATGTGAGTTGTCTGCCTGTCTCGGAATTCCAGCAGTGAATGGAATAGCCCGATGTAGAGAAGAGCCTGCTGCCATCGCGCGATCACACCACGCGAATTCCACCATCTCCGAACGAACCAAGGTATCGACGCCATGCACTTAGATCCCACCCCGGTCAAAGCCATGCGCGAACTTGTCGTCCTGGGGACAGAAATATAAGCACCCGCCCACACAGCGGAAGGTTGATTTGACATCTCACACCTCGATTATCCGGTAGTTGCTGGTGATGATATTCCCTAAGTGTCATTCAGACTTGCAGGTAAACGCGACGAATGAAACAAGGACAAACAACGCGTCTGTTCGCTCCCTCGCGATGACGCCAAATGGCCAACATCCACAAGATCCTTTCATCACCATCACCATCACAGACGCAACTCCCCAAAGGTCGTCCTCGGCTCTCCCCTCCAATGCCCAAACCCAAACGCCCGGAAGCTCAGGCCAGGTCAAAGGCCCCGACTCTCTCTACCGTCTCCTCTACCGCGGCGCGCTCTCACTCCCCGATTCTTATCTTCAACTTGACGGCATCGCTTTCTCGGCGCACCTGGCGTCGTCATCGGCACTATTGCAGGATTCGCCGTCGTGCTCCCTGTCGTCGCGGTCCGACACATTCGCACGCGAGCTGATGTACAACCCCCTCGCGCTGGCGTTGGAGAGTATGCGCGGACGACAGACGTTACGGTTCAAGGGCACCGTTCATATGCAGGACGTATGGACAGACGATAGTGGGGATGTTTACATGTACGTCGGCGCGGGTCTCTTCCTTCGCAGTTCGTGCGTGACGGCGGGCTGACTGGCGACTCTTTGCTTAGGGATATCCACCCATTCGCGACGTTGGCCAAGATCTATTTCGAAAACATCCTGTGCCTGTCTCCACTAGTTGCTTCCCCGCATGACGTGCATGGCTCGAAGAGGACGGAAGTCGGCGTTCGTGTGTCTCTAGGGGACACCGGTGTGTTTCCCCCAACCATTCTATCCTGCCCATGCGATTCATATGGTGTTTCCCCGTTTCGTAGATGGACCCGAGACCACCGACATCGTCATCTACGGAGAGACAAGTGCCCTGCTACATCCCCCTCCCCTCCAGCTATCGCCTGCTGCAATGTCCACATCCGTGGGGGCCTCACCGCTCAGCATGCGGGTTGCGCGCATCATGCCTGCACCGCGTGCACCACGTCCGGATGACCCAACGCCTCGCAAGCCACCTGCACGCTTACTCGGTAGCACTACCACGCTCGGAGATCTCGGCGCGAATAAACGCATACTGCCGCGGCCGAGCGCCGCGCAAGACCGGGGTCAGATCAAGGGTAAGGAAAAGGACAAGGCGGAAGAGGAAGCATTATATCGGGCAAGGGAAGTCATGCTCCACCTCCCTAGATCCAAGGTGCCCGCGAACCGGAATGGCAAGACAGGGGACAGAAGTGTAAATTTCAAGGTACCGGAGCTCCCTGCCAAAGTTCGTCGGAAACAAGGGGATCCGGGGACGGACGTCTTTGGTGCCGTCGAGCCTCC
>JBBPRP010000490.1:0-13991 GCA_038093135.1 Leccinum longicurvipes
AATTTTTGACCAGTATGGCAAAGTATCCAGAGAAGCAAAGATAGAGATGATTTTGAATGTCATTCTGCAGAATAGGATGAGGATGTTACACCATATCTTTAATTTTCATTTAATAATCCTTTATTCTCAGCAATTTAATGGACTCCATGTCTTGTATAGACAATCATTAGCAAACTAACCCTTGTATTGACAGACATACACAGCCATCCACATACCCTACAGAAAGGTACCTAGTAATACAGATCTGTACAGAAAAATAGGGGAAATGCAACTCAACGACTTTAGTATAAATATGTGATGAAACTTTTATAGATTGTTCTTTATGTATACATAAGCCTCTCAGAAATCTTTTAGGAGCAAAGATACAGATGTGATTGTGTAATAAGTGAAATACTTTCGGCCACTTGTGGCTGTGTTAAGGTCTGTTCACTGATGATAACACATCAAGTCATTTTGAAGATGAACAGTAGATGATGAAAGAGCAAAGAAGAATAATTGAAATGGTCAAGGATCTATAGAAATGTACTCAGTCATGGTGTATCCATGCTATATACTGATTGATGAATGAATGTTTTGTACAAATAGAGACATGGTTGAAAACATTGCATTTTTACTACAACCTCTAAATGAGGGTGACAAAATAGCTCATGACCATTTTTCTTGGAAGGAGATGTTGGAGCTAACATGGATACACCATGAAATATTTATCATTAGTAGAATGACACTTCAACTTATTTGATAGCATACCTCCTACAGTATGATCATGAGAGAATAAGAAATTATATCATTACCACTTGTTCCTCAAGTAAAACACAACTCACAGTCTGAAGTAAACAAAATACAAGAAGAAAAATGTTATGCATGATATGATTATGTTGTGTTATAATAATAACAAACTCACAAGCTGAATAAATGAGCAGAAATGTAAGTTGAAAGTATACATCAATGATAGTGGTATATAATGAAAACACCACCTAGAAAAGAAAAAGACAAAAAAAATAACACATTGAGTTGTGTTAAAAACGACAATTGATCTATAACTTGCTTCTTGTCATTTTAAAGTGGAACAGGAACACAGTATGATCACCATTAGTAATGTTTAAATTACTTCATAATGCAAAACTCACAAACTATTAATAAATAAATAGAAATAGTATGATTAGCATCATCTATTTGCAGTATATTCCAAAATCCCCAATGCAAACAATGCACAACTCACTTTCTGTCATCAGAGGAGAATGAAGAATGAATGGACATGGCATCATCAGCATCACTACTGTCTGCCACACTCTGCAATGCACAACTCACAGACTGTCATTTATAGAGGAGAATGGAGAATAAATGGACATGGTATAATCAGCATCACTACTGTCTGCCACATTCCACAATGCACAACTCACATCCTGTCATTTGTAGAGGAGAATGGAGAATGAATAGACATGGCATCATCAGCATCATCACTCTCTGCCACATTCCATAATGCACAACTCACAGACTGTCATCTATAGAGGAGAATGGAGAATGAATGGACATGACATCATCAGCATCACCATTCTCTGCCATATTCCACAATGCACAACTCACTTTCTATCATTT
This sequence comes from Leccinum longicurvipes, assembly GCA_038093135.1. NCBI lineage: Eukaryota > Fungi > Basidiomycota > Agaricomycetes > Boletales > Boletaceae > Leccinum > Leccinum longicurvipes. The sequence goes on from JBBPRP010000490.1 coordinate 1,597, forward strand.
GCAGGGGAGAATGGAGAATGAATAGACATGGCATCATCAGCATCACTACTGTCTGCCACATTCTACAATAAACAACTCACTTTCTGTCATTTGCAGGGGAGAATGGAGAATGAATGGACATGACATGATTAGCATCACCACTCTGCTACATTCCAAAATGTGCAACTTACATACTGTTATTTCCAAAGTGGAATAAAGTCATATAAGTCAAAACACTTTTACACTTTTATGACAATACCAGCTCACTTTCTACAAATTGCTCAATGGAATGGTCAGATTTAGTATATACATAAACATGTTCAGTATCTGAGCTCATTCATATGAAATCCATCTCACCCAAAAGTGTGGGAACCATCTTGCTAGTTTTTCAGGATCTATAATCTCCATCCTGTGTTCAGGAATTGTAGATTGATGCAGTTTGTCTATCTCATCCATCACACTTTTGTTCCAATCTAGCATTAACCTTTACCCAATCTTTGATTTTCAGCACTCACTCTTGAACTGCATATCTGATACACAGCACTATGCTTCTTTCCTGGGCAGTCACAAATAGCATTTGCAATGCTTCCTCATTCAAAGCTCCTGCAGTACTTTTCAATAACATGTAACACTGTGACCCCTCACTTGAGTTGTGCATTCCTTATATCCATGCAAATTCCATGAGTGAAATCATTTTCCAGAAAACACAATACATACCTTCCATCCAAACACTACATTTTGGTGGATGGTTTAATTGACAGAGACAACCCCATACATTAGCATTCTCAAAAATTCCATCAATGAGCTCATATCCCTTTGCCATCTTCTCCTCTAGTGGCAGCCTTCAATCACCACCAGTTAGTCTGCTCATGGCTACTGTCAACAATGCATCAAACTTCATGAACAACACAATGACAGGCACTTTTAAAACATGGTGTGAGCTCACAAATACCTTGCCAAACATCGACTCACCATGTCTTGTATCACACTCATTGAAAAACATTTCCTCAGAGCATTGGATTGCCCTACCCAATTTATCCATCGGGATACAGTACCTATAGTTCCTAGTCAAAAACTACTTCTCGCACTGCTCAAGCTCTCAGGTTCACCAGATGGCATGAATCCGTTTCTTCAGAAATGTCGTGTTTGCACGATCCGCAATGAACTCCTTCGGTTGTTGGAATTCAGCTACGGAACCCGCCTCGAAGCCCCGTGAGTCATGGAAGACAAATTTGTCGTTGCTCCGAAAGATCAATTCATTCTTGATGTCGTGCAATCCGCGCTGGCATTGGCAAAGATGCACGCCATGTCGGAGTCTAGCATGGAGTGATACTCACCCCCTTGGATCCCTCCACCTGGGTCAGATCGATCTAGTCGCACGGTTCGTTAAGCCGGTCGTCCATATGTATCCAACCGGCAGTGTACCTTGTTGCCTTCTCCATCACGGACCTCCGGGTCTTCGGTAGTGTTACAGATGGCGCGGAGAATAGTCGTCTTTCCAGCGTTCGCTCGCCCGATGATAAGGATCCTGAAGCGGCCAAATTTCTCTCGGGTGTTTTCAAAGCCGCCGGTCTGGTTTGTTGCCATATCTAGATTTGCTAATGCGCGAGTGTATCGTCGAAGAAATTGCGAAACTGTGTATAACTCAAGCAGTAGTTGCTGTGAGGGCGAGAGAGAAAGGAATCCAAGAACTGCACAGTGACCGATGATCTACTTCCGACTTCCGCTTCTGGCAGCTCCAGATTTGGAGACTAGATTCGTTCATACCATACGGTCGTAGTGTTTCCAACTAGTCTGGTGACTAGACCGTCTACCTCATAAACTCTCTAGATGGGATTTTCGGTAGTGTTCCAGATCACGCGTTTTCACTGTTTGGACCTCAGTCACGCATCGCGGTGGGGGAACAGCATCCGAGTGAAGCGCGCAGGAATTCACCTAACACGATGTAAGGATCAATACCTACAACAGAAATGACAAAAGGAAGGGGCCCGACTAAGTTGGTGGCAGTAGCAACATGGACGAAGTCGGAGACTCGGAGGCGAAAGCAGGCACGACGAGGTGAAGCAGACTGGAAGGTGTGAGAGGCTGAACTAGCACAGGGGAAATCAGAAGCGAAAGTAGGCATAACGAGGAAGACGAGAAGGCAGAAAAACGAAACAAAGAGTGTGTGACGTGAACGACAAGTCGAGCGCAGCGCTCACGGGGTTGGATAGGTAAATACAAGACAAAGTGTGAAGGGTCCATTTGCATGGGCTCCCGGGCAGGAGGGGTGTGAGAGCAAGCGAGGGCGACTGAGGAAGGCCGGATGTGCCTGCGTGCATGCATGTCACAGAAAGGGGAAGATGGGGGTGTCGGGTATGCGTGCACATGCACATCCAACCAGACGCGAAGAAGGTGCGAGGTGTGAGGGCGAATGGCCAATATGGCTATCTGCGGCAACCGCTGTGCACTCTCAGCAGAACGAGAGCGCGCGACAGCCGCCCGTCATCCTCAATGCAGTGAGGGAGGCGATGACGGAGTGAGAAGCCCTCTCGCCTGCGACACTCTTCAATATTTCAATGCCCGTCTTTTCGCACACTCACCCAGGCCCGCTGCCAGCCATTTGTCCTCATCTACCCGGGCCTTCACTGCTCACTACCTCGCACACCCTTTTGCCTGCCCTCCGTGTCCTCTGTGCACGCTCGTGCCTAACTCCCCGCCTCCCGTCGCTAGGGTGGTGCACGAGCTCATGTGAGGGTACAGACTGGGGAAGAAAATCTCAACTAACGGCGCGCACGGCGACTCGAGACCAGTTGCAGTTGCAGCGTACGCTGCTCGTGTTGTTCCCGTCGACATACAGAAATTCGAGACAGCGAGAGCGCAGGCAGGTGGGCACTAGGCGTATGTCCATATGAATGGAGGGATGAGATGGCAGGCGTGATGGAAGGGCAGGCAATGGGCAGGCGGATTTGTGGAAGGGATGAGGTGGTAACACCTCCCACAGTGACGATGATGGCAAGGAGAGGAGGAACAAGGGGCGGCGACGACGAGAGCGTGGCTCCATGCGAGCAGTGTGCCATGGTGAAGAAGGTGGGAGAGGGCGAGATGACGACGTGTGGTGACCGTTGTACACTCTCGGTGCAATGAAAGTGCGCCAGAGTCGCCGCACGCCATCCTTCAAGATGCAACTGGCCCAGAGTGCGAACAACGTGTGGACGGGATGAGGGCGGGCAGGTGGGTAGGTAGACGTGCAGATAGGGCAAGTAGAAAGCTTACCGTGACTTGGTTCTTATGTAACCAGTGCTGCGTCAGGTTATCCCGGTCCATTGGGATCCCACTGGCACAGGCACTCTAGCACGGTCACCCCGGGCCGAGCACAGAGCACACGACGTCACATTCGGCAACACCCTAGTCTCACTGTACATCATTTTCTGAACAATGCAAATGAATTCAGAAGCGACCTCGTCTTCAATACCATCAAAGACGCATTCGAGCAACAACGACAAACTACAACTGCGACGATTGATGTAGGACTGTGTTTTCTCTGAGGTAGCGGACGACGCAGCTCATTCTTGATCTTCAGACGGCATTCTTGGTCGGAGGATCGCTAATGAACGAGTGGCAGCAAGGTGGTCACTGTCGCTGCAGTATTATCTCACACTGATCGAAGTCCAAGTCAGCCACTCGTGCAAACGTCGCGAGTCGCGTGCACTACTTTCGCCCAGTTACATACCGTGTTGCCATCTGCATCCAGGGACAGATGGAAGGACCAGAAACCCACTGAAGGAATGCCGAGCATCGCCATTGATTGGTTGGACTCAAACACGTGAAGGAGCAAATCCTGAACGTCAAAGGCATCATCGACACTGCAAACCGTCAAGGCGTCCCAATCAACAAAGAGCGCCTCAACGTTGTTTTGGTCGGTAACGCAGGCCTGGGTATGTTGAGCGAAGGAGAAGGAGAGTCATTGACGTAATGCCAATTCATTTGAACGTTTTGCTAATGTCCCATCATGTCAGTCGTCGCCAAAAATCCGTCCGACTTCGTGGGGGCTCACTTGTGTGAAATACAAAGGCGATCGTCGAGAGCACGTGAGGAGGTACTTGTAATCGACGAGGTTCGTGGTCTGCTCAGTGCTCTGATGCTACACTGATTCTTCGCGACGACCTAGGTCTATATGCTGTATAACAAGAGTTCAGCAAACTCATACTGCAACGTTGTCATCAACAAGATGGTCGCTGAAATCCAAAGTGTTCCTGGCGAAGATCGCGTTCTTCTTCTTGGATACAAAGATCGGATGGAGTTGTTCCAGGTGGGTCTATCGTGAGTGATCTCGCTCGCTGCACAACTGACATGTCATTGTGAATAGAACATCAACCCTGGACTTGCACACCGATTTGCTATAGAAAACGCATTCAATGTCGAGGACTTGACCGAATCCCAGTTCATGCAGATTCTCGAGATCAAGCTCCGACAGCAGGACTTGCATGCTTCGGAGGAAGCCAAGCGCGCCGCGGGCAAAGTCCTCCACCGAATGAAAGTACGGCCCAATTGTGGCAACGCTGGTGAAGTAGACAACTTGCTTGGCCTGGCGAAAACCCGGTACCAGAAGCGGATGGCGTTGCTCCCATCTTTCGAGACAATGGACGTCACGTTCGAACCTCAAGATTTCGACTCAGACTTCGCTCAGAGTCATGTGGCGTCAGAAAACCTCGATCGAATATTCGCGGACGTTGTGGGGTGTGTCGAAGCGAAAGAGAAACGGGGTGGTTATGAGAGGGTCGCTCTAGAAATGAGAGGGAATGGGATGGACATGGACGAGATACGGGAAGTGATTCCCGCCAGCTTCATCTTCAAGGGACCACCAGGTACGCGTGGTTGGTCAGCCAAACGAACAGAATGCTCAAGTGGCCGACAGGTAGTGGCAAGACGACGATCGCGCGCGAAGTCGGACAAGTATATAACGACATGGGATCCTTGGCCTCTGCCGAGGTGGTCGAGTGCTCCGCGACGGACTTGACAGGACAATATGTGGGACGCACGGGACCCAAGACCAAGGGGCTGTTCGACAAGGCTCTCAGAAACGCATTGTTCAAGCTTACCATCCCAGAAAAGGTCAGTACGCGAAAGAGCCCGTAGTACTGTAGGCCAAGTACACACAAGAAACGTGTAGCACATGCTACACCTGTGCTGTCCGACGAGTACATGGTTGTGCTACACGTTGCCGAACAAGAAACCCCACTTGCCCGGGCCGGAGCGCAGCCCGGCTCGCTTTGGGTATTCACTCGAAGGAGCCTACACCACCATCGCCACAAATGTTACCACCCACTGCCTTCCCCTTCCTCCGAGTCCCTGCTATCTCTATTTATTTCTCCGCTCCAGGTTAAGATGTTCTAAGCCCTGTCGGAGTGTCCTTGTCTTCATCCAAATCCCGATCAATAACAAGTTTATCCTCGTCGATGCTTGCTCGAGAGTTGGGATTGCGTGACCGTCAAACCAAACTGATTTATAACAGCATTCGTCGACGTCAGTTTTCACCATAACATGACGAAAAAAAAAAGGCAGAGACAGCAAGACAGAATTCAAACACGCACTGGAGCATCTCGACAGACAGACAGATCGGCGCGCCAATGGCAAGCGCAGCGAGTGTCAATGCTGTGAAGCCGATACATGCGCCGAAGCCACCAGAATGAGCGCGGTCCCCGCCGCGGTGTAGCCAAGAAACATGAAGGCACGCTCCCAGTGTTGAATACCGGGTGGTAGCGTATCTCCTATCCACATCAGGTCCTCTTCCGACGGCTCTCCTTCGACAGCTTTGATCATCCTTTCCAGCATGATGGTCACATCGGCTGTACGGAGTATATACACTTGAGTCGCAGCACATGATAGGATAACAGACGACCGAAATTTGGTAGGGCTGTGGACGCGCCACGGCGCTGTCTCGCACTCGGCAATGAGTGATCGGGATAGATATATATGCCTCAAATCACGGTATTGTTTCGTGCGGTGTATAAATTGTTGTAATGACTCTGTAATGACGCATATCAGTTCCGACGTGCCCTCCGGATAACATATATTACGTTCTGTTTAGAGCCAAATTACGCAGCACACACACAGGTCCCATCAATCTTGAAGCAGGTTGGAGTCCTTGAGTTTCTGGGCAATCAGTAGTCGTCGCGACTGGAGCCGCCTGATTGGGAGTTCCCGGACGCTTGCTATGCTGAAAGTTCTCTGGGAGAATCAGCTCGATGACTTTGGGTATGCAAGATTCAACGACCTTCGCTCCCACCGCTGGAGTCACAAGATATCAGAAGAAGCTCTTAGTATGATGAAGCGATACTCACCCGTCTGAGCCAACGCAGTCAGTATCGTCACCCCCGCCTTCTGAGTTTTCCAAACAGGCTCCCCTAGGAGTTCCAAACTCTTTTTGACAAGGTCTTCAATACCAATATTCGGCAGGTCGGCTGTGTTTCCTCAGTCACGATGAAATACTATCATCATCCCTATACGTACTAGAACCATTGTGCTTGTAAAGCAATCCAGAGAGGATGTTCTTCAGTTGGCCCTTCCCTGCTTTCCTTCTTAGAACCTCCATCATGTTGGGATTCATTACGCGCTCGCGCAAGACGGCTGACTCGGGTAAATCAGCACATTTGCATGAGCTGTACAAAAATCGTGAGCCCTTTGACTTGACCTATGGCATCGTCGAAATAGTCCAGCCGTAGCATGTCAATGATATATTTTTGAAGGCGTCTGTTTTCCCCCATTGCCTTCTTCATATCATCTAGTCTCATTTTGAGTGCCATAGTCCGTAGCAATGCCATTCCACCCACCATATTTCAAACAAATAGCCAGAGCATATGCAGCAAGCAGAGCACTATCTTTGTGTTGCAGCTGATTAACGAACATACCCACCAGCTTAATCTCGCAGAGGTGATCTCGGATGAAACCAGCTAACGAACGATGAGATCATAACTTTATTTTCCAAAACTACACTCACTCTCGCATAGCTTCAGGAGGGTCATTGTCATGGTGGTCCGCATACGAGAATCCCCCTTCTGAACAGACTTCATCAATTTTCTAATGAGTTTCATCTGTTGTTTATCGAGTTCTTTGACATCTGATACAACGTATGTTACCATTAACTCTGGTTAGAAATAATTTACAGAATTTCACTCACTCGGTCCAAAAATGAAAGCTAGTACTTGACCCCCAGGATCGATGGCACTGTTTTGTTTGTTGACTGAACTATCCATTTTGAAATCCGTGCCGACCAAGGCGCTAGCCATGTTTGCTCGAACGCGTGTGTTGTCAAGAGATAGGGGTTCTGAAACGTGGATTTAAATCAGGAAATACAAGTTCAAGAACACGCAGCCTACGTTGTTTAGTGGGATCGTGAAGGGCAAACCATATTTCGACAGCAAGAGGGCCGATGATTCCACCGCGATTCCTCGCCAGCTCGCGGATTCTAGGCTCCACAAAGGAGAAATTTGTCGGCTCTGTAGTTAGGTAGCCACCGAACTGAGCTTGCAGCTTATCCACACAGCGAGGGAATCCTTACCTTTCGAGACTCGAGCTAGAGTCAACATCATGCGGAGCGCAGCAATCAGAAAGTGGGGATCTAGAACGAATTGAATAATGTAGTCTAGATCAAAGGTGTCATCCTTACCGTTAACCTTCAATACCCGGCTAAGTCTCCGCACCCCCCGTACTTGGGTTTTTCTCCCAGAGCTTCTCGATTATGAAGTTGCGGGTACTCTCTGATGGATCATGAGTCAAGACAGCCAACTCAGGATGCATGACGATCAGCAACGCACCACACTGTAATAGACTGTTCAAGCCCTTCATCACCTGCACGAAATTGTTCTCCCATTGCCCAAAATTGGGCACTTTTCCTTTAGCCACCGTGATGATAGTCGAATCGACTAACTTCATGAAAATTCTCTGGAGATCCTTGGTAAGAATGTGCTTTCGCAGATCCTCGTGTTTTGTCAGGATATTCAAGAGAGCAACCGTTCTGTATTTACACTGATGCCCGTGTTCTGTCAAAATGTTACTGACCCATTTCATCGCGTCATCGAGTGTACTTGGATCTATCCTATGAGGCTGTGCAGGATTCGGGTCGCAAGCTGTAAAGGAACACCATACATGATGCATCCATCGGCAACAAAGAAAAGCATCTCACCCTCATAATAGGCGACAATAGCAACAAGCCTTATAAACGGTACATAATCACTGTCGCGAATGATTTCCAGAAACTTGTTCTGCCATTCAGGAACGTTTCTGATGCGGCGCTTCCCCTCGGCTGATGGCGGCGGAGTAAGTATTATGTACATCGAGAGGCGTACAGAGGGGGGTGGAGGGGGGACTTACGGAATCGCAGCATGAACAACAACTTGTCAAGGCACTCTGTTGCACCCAGTCGTCGTCGACTCAAAGAGTTCACCAGCTCTTGCGCTTCGATGTCGCCGAACAGATCTGTCTCCCAGAAAAGTTCGTCCAGCGCCGTGTCTTCGGATGTTTCATACATCATAGATATGTCGAAACCTCTTCCCCGTGTCGCTACTGGCTTATACGCGTTTGCGTACAAAATTGAAGCGTGAGCTTTTTGGTGGAGCATGATGAGACGTGGTTCCGACCAATGTGCGCTACAGAGTGCGAAGTCAACAATAAGGAGTGACATGATGGGTGCAAGCCTCACCGCAGGGCATCCTTACCCGGACCGCTGTAGGATACTTGCTGCTTGATGGTAATGTATTCGGCGATACGCCAAAAAGTACTCATTGAATTCCTGGTGCCAAAGTCAATATTATCTGGTCCCCAGGTGACATCTGTCGGGTGCAACACGAGACCATGTTCGACTGCTTCTCAGCACATCCATAATAGTGGAATGTTCCCGGCGCGATGAGCCTTGCCTGGCGTATGCTGTCTGCCGCTTGAGGAAATGTATCAGTGCAATGAAGGCCATTCCACAAGGGTACCCACACGTCTGAGTGGCAACCAGCAAACCAAACCTCCTTGATATTTGTAGACTGGTTGCCGCCAGATGTATGAACGTGTTGAACGTCGAGAGCATTATCAGCAGAGCTGAAATTCGCCTCGCGAGAATACTCTGGCATGAATTTGACCCTCCGCTCATCCAAAGCAAGCGCGTATCGGAAACAACGCGCAGGCGAAGACATTGGAAGGGAGACATCCCTTCTTGTAAGTCCCACGGAAGAGACTGTATCCCTATGAAAATATCAGCTTCGTGCATCATCCGATTGAGTAAAGAAAAAGAATTACCAGACTCCGATGAAATGGACTGTGAGGATGTCCCAGGAAAATGTTTCCTTGAACCCCCTGGCTATCTGCCTCGCCTCTAGCTTCCCTGGTTGAATTGCCTCGTAGTGCATGTAAGCCCTATCTATGGTCGGCATCAGTCGCCTCCGTGTCAATCATATTCGAGTCACTAGGCAGTTACTCACGCGGCGATTTGTCTCTCCGTAGGCGTCCTTATCAACCCAACCTGACACACATGTTCAGATCCACAGCACGACAAAGGCAACCAGTTGGTCCCTACCTCGTGTATCATCCCTGCAAGTACACGGACTTGATATGCACCTCGAGAGAACCCTAAAATATAACCATCAGTTATGCAAGCTACGAAGATAAGCTTATCCCACCAAAGAGGAATATACGATCCCCTTCTTCATATTTTCCAGCCAGCCAGCCGTATGCTTCTTTGATATTTTTATCTACACTCCTGCCGCAGAAGATTATTCCTTTGGAATAAAAAGGAGGAAAACATGGTACCAACCACACGACCGCCATATCAACTGTATCTGCGACTGCTTCGGTAACACGTCTAAGACCTGTTTGCGATTTTGTCCGCGTCCCAATCCCACTTGAATAATACGTATGTTGCTTTGGACTAGTCGTTTTCAGATCAATAGCGTTGAATAGTTTGACTACATTGGTGTTCCGTGCATGGTAGTGAGCCCAGAAGGACAAGCCAGAGAAGACATTCAGTGATTACCCTCCGACTGAACTGATTTGCGGTGCCGTCAATGCAGACGAGGTTTTTGCCGGCCGGGTCAGTTTGCGCGCCCATTTCCTTCATGGTACGCCCAGCACAAAGTGAGGCGGAGGTATCAGTGGTCTCTGCAGCCATGACAGGAGTCCAACTGAGGTGTGGGCCGCGAGTTGACGAAGAACTTTAAAGGCGGAAGTCGACGTTATGATTGTTGCATTTAGGCGACGCTTGCCCACAGCAAATGAACTAACGGCAACCTGTGGATACGACATGAATAAATATAACTTCTTCTCATGAACCCAAAAGAACGGCCTCAACCTTAGCATTTTTCCAGTCCCTGAAGTCCCCTGTCAGCATTGATTTCTCTGTCCAAGCTAGAATTATTTAGTATAGTTCCCCGTTCCCTTCTGTCTTGCAGAATATGTAATAACAATCCACCTTGCACGAAGGCGTCGTCAACCGCTGTGGCTGTGCAGCCTATGCGTGATACAAGGACGCATTGAATCCCGATCTGAGGCGCGAGTCTCTGACATGACATCGCTTGGCGTATCTAAACCCTGGCTGGAGGACGAAATATGAAGAGGGGCAGCGGCGGAGAGCAGGAGTAAGGGAGCGAGAGGGTTGCAGGCTTGGTCAGGCAAATATCCAACGCGGACTCACTGACCATAATTTACTGGGTATAAACGGGAACGCCGCATCGTGCCAATGATGATCAATGATCTATCAGACCCATAACGGAGATCCCAGTTCGAATGCGTGCTGAATCGGTTCAATACATATTGCATTTGAAATGTGTAACGTACCTTTCTTCCGGTCACAGCCAAATGCAGTCTATCTCAGCCCATAGTGCCTGACCGGGAACGTGGGCTGGCTCTAGACACGAGGTCCCTAGACTATGGCGTGTGCTGTGGTAACACGAATATAGATGGTAGGGAATGAGGGGGAGCCAAATGCAGCGCAGGAAATACTTCAATCGCACGGAGAGTGCCCAACGACTCGGAGAGCAAAAGGCGGACCGGGGCATGAAGGGGACGTCCCCATCCCAGACTGAGGTGACATGAATGATTGAGGTAGGTGCGAGAACGCGCATGAGGACCAAGAACTGTGCTAAGTGAAGGAAAGAGATGAAAGGATGAGAACGGAATGATGATCGGTGCGAGTTACTGGGTCAAGTGGACCTGAGAAGAGCGAAGGAGAAAGCATCAGCTCATCGACAGAACCCTGAAGGCGCAACCCGACAGGAAAAACTAGTCCTGCACAGTGCGATGGCAAGCTGTCTACTTGCTAAGAACGTCTACCTCGCGGAGTCTGGGGATTGCGTGACCGTCGAACCACACTAAACATCTGTTAGATATACGCATACGATCTACATAATCGATCACGCACGTGACGCTTTTAGTATTTAGTTCGTTTTTCATTCACATGAACACCTCAGTCTCGTTTGCCACGACGACTGAGGTGAGCCGTTATCTACGTACACTAAAACCGCAGACGCCAACGTACATTAGTATTTCCGTTTCGTCTAGGTAAATAGTTAATCTCTGAGTCTCGTTTGCCACGACGACTGAGTATTTCCGTTTCGCCTAGTCTTGACCGCACGCGACACACAAGAACATCCGTTCACATCAATCACATACTTGACGGAAAAGGAGAACCTAAACACGTACTTGAACACCTCGACTGACAGATAAATTGGCGTACCAACAACCAGGGCAACCACCGCCAACGCCGAGAAGCCGATGGATGCGCCGAGTGCCACCGGGAAGAGTGCCGTCCCCGCTGCGGTGTAGCCGAGGAACATGAAGGCGCGCTCCCAGTGCTGAACGCCGGGTGGCAGCGTATCTCCAATCCACATCAGGTCCTCTTCCGACAGCTCTTCATCGACAGTTGCCATCATCTTGTCCAGCATGATGGTCACGTCGGCTGTAGAGAGTAGATTGTAGTGTACTTGAGTCAACGGCAAATGCTGAAAGAAGGGATAGTGAACGACATACACTTGGTGGGAGCATAGACATGCCATGGCGCCGTCTCCCTCTCAGCGATTAGGCTTAGTTTTTTGGATAGATGTATATACCTCAAATCGCAGTATCGATACGTTCCACGTATAAATTGCTGTAATGACTCTGCAAAGATACCCATTAGTTCTAGCGTCACTTCAAGATAATATATGACACGTTCTGTTTAGAGCCAAATTACGCAGCGCGCATAGGGGTCCCATCATCCCCGAGGCTCTCCTGGACAGTATATTCTGTGCGTCAAGGGAATGACTTTCTGTGAACTCGGTAGATGTCTGCGCCCGACCGTCGGCGGTGGAAGTTAGCAACAGGTAAGATAGACTTGACGTCGAAGGCTGGATAGGCTGATACTTCTCCGGGAGAATCAACTCGAAGATTTTGGGTATGTAAGGTTCGATTATCTTCGG